>VKOC01019055.1:0-48954 GCA_009364415.1 Spea multiplicata | reverse complement strand
TATCGCAGGTATCGGTGTATCGCAGGTATCGGTGTATCACAGGTATCGGTGTATCACAGGTATCGGTGTATCGCAGGGTTTCACAGCCATAAAGGTCATAATCATGTGAGTTAGTCATAAAGTCATATGGAAAACTTAAAACAAAGGCAGAGCAGACCCAAGACATTGTGCTGCCAGGGTCCAAGGATAAAATTCTGACCACACACACACACTAACATACCCAGACACACACTAACTTACCCAGTCACACACACTAACTTACCCAGTCACACACTTACATACCCAGACACACAGTCACACAAACTAACTTACCCAGTTACACAGTCACACAAACTAACTTACCCAGTTACACAGTCACACATACTAACTTTATCCAGACACACTTACATACCCAGACACACTTACATACCTACACACACACACTAACTTACCCAGTCACACATACTAACATATCCAGACACACACTTACATACCAAGAAACACTAACAAACACAGCTGGACACATTAACACACACAGTAACACAACTGGACATACACAGTGACATATCCACACACACTAACATACACACACACACATTAACATACCCTTACACACACTCACACTAACATACCCTCACACACACTAGCAAACTCAGACACACAGACACCCTAACATACCAAGACACACAGTTACACACAACTCACTATAGTGAAGCCTCAGGCTCTCTTAAATGCAGCTGACCAACAACGTGACGTTACGTGACCCCGGTGAACCCTCTCTCCTCCTAGAAATTAGGGGAATAGAGAGGTAACTCCAGACTTGCTCGGGATTTACCGCTTTATGCCTATGCCTGGAGCATGCTGGTGCCTTTCTCCATGGGGTCAATGAGGCAACTGCCCCCCGATCTCCTGGGTCCCCGCTGTGTTTGGGAGGCGTAACCGTGTCTACAATTCACTAAATTAAAATTCAGATAAACAAATATTCAGCCCTGGAATTTGTCAGTTAAATCAGGGAGTAAAACCCTCCGCGTGCTTAACACGTTAGTAATGTTTAAGAAGTTTAAGAAGGGCAACAATCGCACTCCGAGAGCCCTTGACTCACACTGTTTGCTTACGCCTGTTGCTATCATTGTATAAAACGTTGAAGTTTTTTTGGAGGAGGGGCGGGGTGAAGTACATTGACCCAGACAGGTAACTGTTAAACAAATAGAGAAGTTACCCTCGGAGTAAAGTTTGGTTAATGTGTATTATCGAGACAGTCCACATGTTTGTACAATCTAATACCACTCAAGTGTCTCTCTTCAAGAGGGACAGTCCCTTTTTATGACTCAAATCCCCCGTTTCACCTCTGATGCCCCCTCTTTTCTAGGAGGTCAGAATGTTTGCTGGGTATGAGGGTATCGCAGGGTTCTACAGCCATAAAAGTCACAATAATGTGTATAAAAACCATAGAGAAATTAAACTGTGTAAATAAATAAATGTTTTACTAAGTTGAATAAATAGTTATCAGTAGTTAACAAAGCCACCTAAAAAGTATTTGTAGAGCCCCGCCCCTGGCCACGCCTATAACCACACCCCTAGATAAAGAATGCCCACTCTCTGATCATTCTTTATTATTTAATAGTATAATTCACGCATTCTCATTAATATAAACAATCTGCGTTACAGAGCGACCAAACTGGAGAAAACTGGAAGTGAACTGGCCCCCGAGCCCAGGTGTTACTGTGAATGGACAGCAATCCGAGCAGGTATTAAGCAAGGGGGGGGGACCGGCCCCTCTGGCCCTGGGGACACGTAAAACCAAGCTCAGCTTTTGGGGATCATGGGGAAGTTGGGGAGATCCTCTGATCTCCCCTGACAATCCCAAGGAGCTTTAAACTCAATGGAGGTCTGTGCTGTTGCCCACCCTGACCTCTTGTGTAGCTCCCTCCCTACCTGCCTCTAGCGACACACACACACCTCAACACAGGTGTCGCTATTTGGACCCCAGAAATGTTGAGAGATATGATAAGTTCTAGGTAGAGGTAAGTCCTGGGAGGGTGGGAGTTGGGGAGGAACAACCCCTACAAACCCTCCACCACTGTAATAATCTTACACCAGTTACTCCAACCATTTTTGACCAACATATTTATAGAGATGTTTAAGCTTCCAAAGCCTTACAGGTCCCTGTTGAGATGTTTTAGTGTCTGAGAAGGACAACGACTGGGGCAGCCATTGCTATGGGACTATATTGAGACTGATGACGACCATCTGTATCTATTAATGGTTGCAATCCACTGATTTTGTAGGAACGCTATGCGTGTATGAATGGAAAAGTTAATCGTAAATATCTATCCTCTCACAGACTGTAGAAAGCCCCAGAACTCGCCGCCAGCGCAGTGCGCTCATCCAGAGCTGGGAATCCGGAACACCAAACCCTCTTGATAACGAGTAGACGGAGGACCCAAAAGAGAACTGTTATGCAAATATGTGGTGTGGGATTCCAGCACCTTCCACTTCTATGGACACTCAGAATGGGACTGAACTCCCTCAAACCCACGTTTCGAATATATAGATATATATCGCTACAATGTATTACTATGGCGCCACCTGAACACGCAGCGTTCCTATTTGGCTTTGCCTCGCACATCACATGATCAAACTCTAATCCGCCAATCAGCGTTTTGTAATCTAAATAAAATTCCTAATTTATAATACATTTCAGAAAATGATATGTTTCGAGGTCGGCTGCTAAGATATTTAGGTATATACTCAGGCGTTCTAAAGCGATGCCCTAATAGGGGCAGTTATAGGGTCAGACCCTGGCGATAGGTACGACGGGGCGATACACAGTCTGCTCTAAGTCTGACTAAGTCAGGGTTTTCTCTGCCCGCTTTTGATAAGAGCTCTCTAATCAGTCTCTAATCCCAAGTCAAATACTCCGCTCTCCACCCTGAGAACCGGGAGTCACAGCCGCAGCAGTCTCAATTATGGGTGGGTGACAAACAGGATCTCTTAAGCCACAAACCACCGGCTTGGACGGAGGGACGTGAGATCTACGGGACAATGGGGATTAAAAAAATGATGTCATGGAGGTCACAGATAACGAGAGCTAAGAAAAGTAAAGAGGGGGGGTGGTAAAAAAATTACATTGCAAGTGAGATACAAGCTATCCTAAAAGGTGTAATTGGGGGATAAGTCTCGAGCCAATGTGTCGGACGGGGGGGTCATCGGCGGAGCAGTGGTCTGTTTGCAGTAGGCATAACTAAGCATGCAGGGCGTGTATACACATTGCGGGTATACATAGAGCAGGTGGAGAAGGTGTGCATACTCATTACTCATAGATACAAAGTCGCCTCCGCCCTTTCTGATGGATCGGGAGCTGATACAGAGGGGGCAAAGAGCAGGACGGTGACATATATGATCCTTGTCTGCTGTGTTTAGGATGGATTGGTGTTCCCAATGTGTGTGGATAGAGAAGCACGGATGAGTGTGTCAGCCTCTCCCCCCCACCTCCCCAGCCTGTCTGACAAGTCTGCTCGGCGTGAGACACAGCATAACTCCTGCTAAATGGAGCAGAACTGTACTAGGCGCTGCGGTGTTAACTATGGGGGGCCGCACTACAGATCGGTGGGTTTTAATTAAGCCATAAGTAGACCTTTGCTCAAAATTCACCCCTCATGCGATGACAAGCGGCTTTCTGATGTAGATCACTAAAGTATGATGTCATAATGTCGTACCCAGCACTTATTAAAGAGGGGACTTCGTGGCCTAATGATTTTTTTGGCAACCGAGTAAAGTATTCTGCGCACATTGTTGGGTCTGTAGAACCCTGTGATGCCCTCATACCCAGCAAACATTCTGAGCTCCTAGGAGGTCCTAAAGAGGGACTGGCACTTCTATAACAAGGACACCTTGAAGCTATGACACCAGAAGGCTGGGTTCCTACACCCAATATATGATGCTCACCGTGTGATTGATCACAGCTTTGTGCTATAAAACAACAAAGATTTTTTGTTTGTTTTTAATTGCAGGTTAGGTGTAAAAAGCCTACAATCGTGTCAGGACTGGGAAGTCCTCATACAACTGGTTAGGCTGCCCTGCTTGTAGTGCCCTGAAGGCCATCGGATTGCTTTGCACAGTGACTCCCATTAAAGGGACACCCCCATTATAGAAGAATGCATATTAAAGTTAAAGCTAAAGCCCTGCTGCTGCAGCTGCCCTCCAACTCCGTGAGCCGATGATTCTTGCCACTGATTGGCGGCTTGACACAGCCAACCAGTGGAAGGAAAGCGCTCCCATCGAAATCAATGGGCTCGCTTGCTGAACAGACCACCGCACGCATCATTCGCCGGGCCGAATAGGATGCCTGGACTGCCCCTAAACAATTAATGAGGATTATGGGAATTGTTGTCCTTTAAGGACACCAAGGACACCATTAAGACCATTTGAATGCCAGTGGACCATATACTTAGCTTCGTTATCCTATAATTACCTCTGTGAGAACGTGAACTGTATATTAGGCGAAAACATGAAAACGAGGCCTCCGAGACTCTAACTTTTAACCCATTCATCGTCGTCATGGATTCTGTGCAAGAACTCACTGGTGTTGGAAACCAAATGCTCCTAATGACGGTCTTCATGGAAACCCTGATTTGAGGGTATCCTGCGTCACATTCTTCCGAGCGGAGAGTTCCCAGGTATGACCATTAATATCTGACATTATCTGAGGGGCAATAAAATACAGCCCAGCTCCATCGGAGGTATCAGGCCTGGGCTAGCCATCGGGCTTTTAGAATGTGACCTCAAGCTGTGAAAGTGTAGCATACGGCTTCACGGGTGTGATTTATCCACCACTGGACTCGATGTGCGATACTAAGAGGTTCAACTGATTCAGAACTTAATCTATAAACCCATTTCCTGCTGCTTCTATACACATTATCGGGGCTTTTAGGGCTTCTAGAACCCTGTGATACCCACATACCCAGCAAACATTCTAAGCTCCTACATAAGAAGGGCATTGGATGAAGAAAGAGGGGCGGAGGGGTTTGGGACCCAAAAGGGTACTGGCCACAATAAACAGGGGCATAGCTACAAACTTTCTAAATGAGCCGACCATTTGAATCTCCATATATTAACTCTTTAGAAGATTCTATTGTAGTAACTTGAAAATGGTGACAACCAAATGGCCATGCCTGGGAACCTTCTGAGCTGACCCTGAGCCCATAATGAAGATCCTATGCAGTGACTCGCCCTATGGCTCTCATACCGGTCCTCTAGGAAACCTAAACTTCTCATTATTTAAAGATAACCTTCATTGAGTCACCTGTATTCAAGTAGGAATACCAGCCATAAAATACCGGTAGGAAAAGCACCATCACTATCAACTTGGGTCCCAACCAATCAGAACGTGTCCCGACCCTGAAAACAATGCGTGGGTATTCAAGGTAGGGATATGACTGCACCTGTGTGAGGCTGTGGGGGCCCCAGGAACCCTTAAGACCCTAGGCCCCATCCAGTGAGATTAGTATGCATATTCACGGAAACAAATTACAATGCATCTTAGTATTAAATAACTCAAACCCAGATCCTTTCTGTTATTTCGCTCGCAGTAAGCGTGGTAAATCCGGTTGCCCTGCCTGCCCATGCATTGGATCATCCCGGTGCGGCGGGGGCAGTTTGTTTCTGTATGATGTCATGCAGCTTATGCCGAGACTCATACCTCTTGTTCTGGAATTGCCTTTGTTAACGTGCTTTTGTTGCTACATATCTTAGGTTTTGTTTGACAGGTGAGTCACTCACCCCTCCCAATCCCAAGCCGCCCTACGTTCTATTACCTGCAGTATCAGGCGTACAATGCAGGGAGACGGCCCCGGTCAATGGGAATCATCATCATCATCATCCTCACCATCACCGTTCAGATACAGGATAAGTAAACCCACGAACCATTGGGGCAGTTACAGTATCTGCTCTCACACCTGGTTAAGAGGAAGCTATATAGCGGGGGCGAAGGCGTGTAAAGAGCACACGGATCCCCGCTAAGTTTCCCGAGGAGCCGTGGCAATGATTGAGGTCGGTGCGTTTGCAGAAAGTTATAGCTCCTACGTGGGCACCTGGCAACGAGTTGATGCCAATGGCGTGAGGTGACCATCCAGCGCCATCTCTAACCGTGACCCAAGCCACCCTCTGATAAGAAGTCCTGCTTCAGACCCCTGGAATGATGGGGGTATGCGGCTGAATGCTTTAATACAGTAATACCCACCAGCGCTTTATACAATAATAACCCCCAGGGCTGTATACAGTAATATAACCCCCAGCGCTTTATACAGTAATATAACCCCCAGCGCTTTATACAGTAATATAACCCCCAGGGCCAGCGCTTTATACAGTAATATAACCCCCAGCGCTGTATACAGTAATACCCCCAGCGCTGTATACAGTAATATTTATAACGTAATATAACCCCCAGCGCTGTATACAGTAATATAACCCCCCAGCGCTGTATACAGTAAATAACCCCCAGCGCTGTATACAGTAATATAACCCCCAGCGCATACAGTATATACCCCACGCTGTATACAGTAATATAACCCCCAGCACTGTATACAGTAATAATAACCCCCAGCGCTGTATACAGTAATATAAGCCAGCGCTGTATACAGTATAACCCCAGGGCTGTATACAGTAATACCCCCCAGCGCTGTATACAGTAATAATTCCCCGGCACTGTATACAGTAATAACCCCCAGTACTGTATACCGAAATAACCCCCCACCGTTGCAAACAATAATAACCCCCAGCTCTGTATACATTAATAAACTGTGTTTATTTTTCCTATGATATCCATAAAACACAGCATGCGCGGAGCATGGAGATGGTTGGAGCTGTTCTTTCTTGGTGGAGAAAGCGGGCAGTGACTTTAAATTCAATGACGAATTCAGTGATCGCCATCTTTGAATGGGGTCCAAAGAGGGAAGGAAAGGGTCGCATACCCCTTCAGAGAGTTTTGTGAGGTTTGGGGGGACTATCCCTGCTCAAACACCACACTGAGCTGATCCTTTACGGCAATGCTAAAGAAGTCCGTTACGCCAGTCAGAATGTCCAGATGATTGATTAAGACTGAGCCACTCTTTTGTTTTTCACATGCAGTATTAGAAGACGTCGGGGTGGTTGTCTACTGGACTGCATTTCCTTGGCGTATACTTACAGCTATTAATTCAAGAATAGGCGCCCTTTAAAAATACAAATCGGCTTTTAACTTGTTACATAAAAAAATCGTTACTCCATATTTAGTCTATAGATACGCGTTATGTGTCCCCATTGTACAGCGCTGCGGAATATGATGCCGCTACACCGTTACATCATAAATATAATAATCTTTTTTCACATTTACAAATATGTCTGTATTTAGATATGCCCAGTAATCAGAATAACCTAAAGCCACTTAAAAAAGGCCATGGCAACGTTATCTACAACACTAAAGCAGTTTCATCATTGTGTGTGTACATTACAAGCCATAAAATCGCCCATGCGCACGCGTTCATTCGGGTACACTTCCTGTTTCCATGGCAGCCAGTCACGTGCCGAGGACTGGCTAGTGAGTGTGTCATGGCAGCGCCCTGGTTGGCTTCCCGGCGTCATTTCCGGTCTGATAAACCCTGGCAGCATGGAGTTACTAATGAGAGCGGCAGTGAGTGTCCGGGGTCAGCGGCGGGCACGCAGGGGTCGTTACACCGGAACGAGTGGGCGCTTGTCTATACAATAATAATATAAAGTCCCGGGGGGGGGCATATATATATACATATGTGTAGCGTGTACTGGAACATACATGTACACCGCTGGGGAACTGTGGACGTAGGCGCTCAATGGTTGACATATATGAATATGTCAGTGCTGATAAGACAAGCAGTGACTCAGGAGTAGTGGGTACATGGCTCCCTGCTGGCAGCTAACTTTTTCTCCCTAAAAAACACACTAATTTCTTTTTATATTTAAAGGACTGCAGGAGGCTTTCCTTTTTTGTCACAATGACTGATACATTGTATTTCACGGCTGCCATGGCGATGTTTGATAATAATATATTAAAGGACATATACTGTAACCAGTACAGACTGGGAATATACAGGATCGGACCCTTTCTCACTGGGTTAACCTGGTTTATTAGTAAATGTTACTGGTAGCCGGGTAACGCAGGGGTGGTTAACCTGTGGCGTCCTCTGCCGGATGGTGGATTAATGCTGTGTGTTCCCCAGAGGCCGGCATGGCAGGCTGCGCACGTCCTGCCCCGCGTCCGAAATCTGCACCGAGGGCCGGCGAGACTCTCCCCCCTCATCCCTATCGTGGTGGAGCAGACGGTGAGTGCGCGCTGCTAAAATATACCCTGCTACCCTACTATATCGACGAGGGGTTTATTCAATTGAGTTGGGGTTGGCAGGAGAGCTGCAGCTTCACCTCCCTGACCTCGCTATACATTATAAAGGGCCGCCCCTACTGAGGTTTTGCTCCAAGAATGCTTTAGGTGGCCCTGTATAAAGCCACTCGCTGATTTAAACTATGCATTATGCAGGGCCAGCCCTCCTTGCTCTTTGCTCCATGCAGCTGTGCCTCCTTCTAGATTGTAAGCTCCTTGGAGCGGGGCCCTCCCCTTCTTTTGCTTCTATAAGCCCATGTTGTTTTGTGATGCGCTACTCAGTCCTTTTTACCCGTTGTACAGCGCTGCGATATATGATGGTGCCATGCGGGTCAATATATAATATACGATGTATACTAATGTACTAAATTCAAGTCCTCTTTTTCTAGATCTGCTCTCTATCCCAATTCTACCCCCCCCCGTTATGTTATAAATGGCGCCGTCCGCAGTCATTTACCCCGATTACTTTTTCTCAGGGCCGCGGGGAGCGGGCGTACGACATCTACTCCAGACTGCTGCGAGAGCGCATTATCTGCGTTATGGGTCCGGTAAGTTTCACCGCCTCGGCCCGGCTTCATCTTCTGCCTCTTCTCCCTGTACTCCGCATCTCTTCACACCCCCCCCCCCATGTTTATATATTTAATCCCTATTTTTGGAAGTTCTGTTATTCCAGATATATTTGAGTTTATTGCGTAAAAACTAGAGGGCCAAGGAAGTTTTACTTTACTGAGAGGGTGGTAGATAAGTGGGACAGCCTCCCAGCAGAAGCGGTAGAGGCTAATACAGTGAGGGAATTGAAACACGGGACAGACATACGGCTCCTGAATCTAAGAAGAGTTAAAATGTATTATACCCAAAATGTTTGTGTTGACTCGAGTTTTATGAGGATTTCCTTTAATTCATTCTTCGCTTTGCTTTTAAAATTAACCAGTTTTGTTGTTTTTTTTTGTCCGTTTTTTAGATTGATGACTCTCTCTCGAGTCTAGTGATCGCTCAGCTCCTGTTCCTGCAATCCGAAAGCAACAAAAAGCCCATCCATATGTATATCAACAGCCCAGGTACGTAATATGTATAAACCAAACACGTATGCAAGTATGTGCATATACATACATACATATATAGATACATCCGTGCAGGGAAGGCGTCACGAGGATAACGTGGCATAGCAAGGGTTAAAATACATAGCATTCAAACAAATGCCTTTTAACCCTTTAGAGTGCCGACAACCTATTTCACGGTCGTGTGTAGTTTCAGCATAAGATACCGAGGGTGTAGTGTAGCTGCTGGTTTCTATGGTAACCGACAGCAACAAGAAAAAGACAAAACAAAAAAAAAAGTCCTTGCGTGCTGGCTGCTGATCTACTCTGATTTTATTAATATGTTATATTTAACGCAATATATAAAAAAAAAATGGGAGATGAGCTCTTATTGGACATAATTTTTTGTGTGAAAACCCTGCTATTTGCATTATCGCCTACATGGGCTGCGTGTGTGATCTCTAGGCAGGGGGCCATCAGGTGCCCACCACAGCCGTCCTTTGGGGCCCCATCGATAACCGAAAAATTAAGGGGAAATAAATGAAAACGTGGAATATCATTGAATGAATAAGTCTATGAATAATAATCATTCATGAACGTATTGCGCAGGAAGACAGGACGATCCATTCATAAGCTTCCGCCCCACGCTGTTGGCACGTAGTCCTGGGTCGGCTTGGACCACTCGTTATTTACAAGCGGCTGACATCATCGCTCCGCTGCGTCTTTTAGTCAAACGTTTCAGTTTTGCATATTTTGAAAATTAAAGCAGTCTTAGAAGTTTAACCCACGCCTGCCTGTTAACCACAGGGTTTCCTAGGCAGTCGCCTTCCGCAAATCACAGCTCAGCCTGTCGCACACATGGTTATTCCTCCCCGTAATGTTATCGGCCCCTTGTTAGGTTGGGGATGGGTTCGGGTAGCCTTTGTAAGCGTAGAGAAGGGAGAGACCTTCAGGACTGGGAAAGATTAGATAAGGCTGCTCGTCTTCCACGACTGGAACTAAATGTCTCCCAAACAATTGCGCTTATTGACATAAGAAACCCCGCTTTAAGCGGATTTTCATAAATGAATTATATATATTATTTACGCCTCTAGGAAGCGGCATGGAGGCCCTTTCAATGTATTTTGTGTGTTTTTGTTGTAGCCAGAGATGGCCGTTTAAATGTCTGTCTGTCTGTCTGTACAGGGGGCTCGGTCACCTCCGGCCTGGCGATCTACGACACCATGCAGTACATCCTGAACCCCATCTGCACGTGGTGTGTGGGGCAGGCGGCCAGCATGGGATCGCTGCTCCTCGCTGCCGGGACCGGCGGCATGCGACACTCCCTGCCCAACTCCCGAATCATGATCCACCAGCCGTCTGGGGGTGTGAGGGTAAGGACAGCGAGGCCGCCATTCTCCTGGACCAACGTCTCCCGTTAACAATTTATTATAATATGCGTGTGCATCGGGTCTAATATGACTCTTCGTTTTCACTTATTTTTGAAGTTTTACCCGTTTTTTTTATGAAGTTGTAAGCACATACCCGGTGACCGGCGTGTTTTTACCCCAGGAGTGCGTAAAGATGCCCCAAACGCACGAGTCGTAACCTCAGACGGTATCCGGGCGCCTTGGGTTTGCATTGAGTGTAATTTATTTATTTATTATGTATTTTATTACCGCAGGGTCAGGCCACCGATATCGCAATCCAAGCCGAGGAAATCTTGAAGCTAAAGAAACAGATTAATGAGATATATGCCAAGCATACCCGGCAGCCGCTGTCTGTGATTGGTAAGAATCGGGCGCCGAATGGGTCTGACCTCCCGTACTGCTTTATAATTACCAAGTTTAGGCTTTCTATACTATTAAAATTCTTGTATTTGTTTCTTTTAATAATAGTTAATAGCATGGCGTGTGGTGATGGGCCGCGCTGTCGTGGATATCCTGACATAGATGTGTTTTGTATGGAATATTCGGGGGGGGCTGAGTGTTACCCCACAGTTAAAGTCTAGTTTTGTATTCTTGTTTGGAGTCCTGTATTGTTGTAGATGTCTCCGGCATCTGACCCGGGGGGTTTGTTTTATCTGCATAAGCCATGTAAACGACAATTTCATTGAAGTCATCGCCGGGCCGTTTGGTGCCGTAACCAGAACGTCCTCTCCTAATTACGCGGCGTGAAGGCGTTCTACCCGTCCGTCTCCGTCACGTTGTCTAAAGCATCCAGGCAACATCTCCAAGATCCTTCGGAATAAACGGCTATCAACAAACGGTTGCTTAGGGACACCTAGAACTAATGGGACACCTAGAACAGAAAATATCAGACCCTGTTCACCATTAGGCCGTTTAGTTTTTCCTCTGCCAGGCATATTCCAGATTCCGGCTTATTATTCGGGGAGAATTCCCAGTGTACGGACTGCTCGATATTTTAAAGAATAAGCCAAGTGTGCTTTAGCCCTGTGGAATATAAGCTCCTGAGATCCGGGTCCTTATTCTTTTTTAACGTCTGTTATAGTTATTAATGTTGTTTTTAAATTGCCTGTTAAATCTTTTTTCACTAAAAAAGCGCTACGGAAACTGACGGTGCTGCATAAATTAATTCAATGTACCCGATCGGTTCAATAGAGGTAACGGCAAGTCATTGACATTATTTTGTATCCTCACATTCTGTGATAGCGCTTTGGAATCAGCTGGATCATTTAGATCTTGTGGAAGTTCCGTTGTATTTTACATTCACTGCTCACCGGGCTGTCTGTCTCTCACTCACTCCACAGAGTCCGTGATGGAAAGGGATCGGTACATGAGCCCCACGGAAGCCCAGGAGTTTGGCATCCTGGATAAGGTCCTCGTGCACCCTCCTCAGGATGGTGAAGACGAACCAGAGCTGGTCAGGAAGCAGGACACGCAGCCTCCACCAAAAGAACCCTAACGGCAGCAGAGGCTGCTGCCATCGGCATACACGGCTGTCTTTTTTGGGATGGTGGACACCTTACCCTCCCCAAATTCATTAATACCTACACCCCCTTTTTAGCTCCTTCTCACCGGCCAGGACCCAATCACATAGCTCTAAAAAAAAAATATCGAACAATATCAGGTTATATTCTATTTATTTTACTTTTTTCTTTGAAATAAATGTGTCCGGTGTTTGGAAATTTCTGTTAAGGTGCTGACCCCTGGTGGTAGGGAAAGTGTACTGCAGAATTGTCCGCAGCCGCTATAGTTGTTTTCAGTGACTCGAGTCACAGGGTGCGGTGTATTGTATTTAAGGCTCATAAGACCCTTTTTTTGCGTTGGGCAACCAGCTTTTGTAGGTTGATTAAGAAGTGTGAAAATAAAGTTATTTTCGCAAACATTCTGCATTTTTTTTTCTCTTTCAACTGAGGATGGTAACTCATCCCTGCTACCTTTTATTTTAACATAAAGGTCTATTTTAAAGATAAAGTAATGTATATCAATCATTCCCAAACTTTTTAGATAGCGACTGCGGCTTAATTTAGCATTTTATTTTTTTTTGTTACTTGGGAACCTGGAGGTTACACTGGTAGGGCATGTAGTAACATATAAAATCCAACAATCAGATACTTATTTATTGTATGTTTTAGGCAACTATTTTTGACACTATTGGCAGCAGACAGGTAGCATATTTACCCCTTTATTGTGTGCTAGTCTGTTTTGGTCAGGGTTATTTTCCTTTAAAAAAAACAAAAAAAAAAACGCAGCCTGAGGTCAGACGTGCCGATGGAAGTCACGCAGGGTCAGACTGGGATTTAAAGCGGCCCTGGCACTTTAAAGCCTCCATGCTACCTTCTTTACACCAGCTGTGTCTGTGGACGTGTATTAAAGGACCGGATCAGTGACCCAGATGGAGATGGAGCCTCTGGCACTGGTCCTCTGGTCACTCACTTGATTGGCCAGTCTGAGCCTGAAGACCTGAGAGAAGTTCTGCTAACTTGACCCTAAAAAATAAAAATGGCATAGAAAGACATATTGCCCGTGCCGGCTTAAATTCAGGGCCTCGCCAGATATAGATTTCTTATAGATTAGGATAGAGCTGGATCTTTTTGCAAGCTTGAGACCAAATATGCAAGTAATTCAATCAACGTAGACAAAAGGGTGGCACTCTATGTTTCTATGTGCTATAACAGGTTTTTTCTTCCGTCTCTTCCTGTATTTGCATGAATTCTATTGGAATATGACTAATGTTGAATCCAGTTTTGCGAATGAATGTAGAAAGAGAGGAAAGAAATCATGCCATAGACGCATAGTCGTGGCAGAATCTAGTTTAAAATATTGTACACATTGAGATGGAGGGTGGAAGCGAGTTCCAGGGGTAGAGGGCAGCACGAGTGAAAGGAGGCGGCAAAAAGACGGGAGGAAAGCCTTAACCCATGGGAAGAACAAAGAATGAGATGGCGGAAAATCGCATTGAGGAGCTGTGTAACGCAAGTTCTTATAAGGATTTTAAATGTGGTTTATGAGATAATAGGGAGTCTAGGGCTCCCCATTTACAATAGAGCATTGTGTAAGGAAGATAAGCCTAGCAGCAGTGTTTGGATAGATTGTAGAAGAGAGATTCAAGCTAGAGGAATGCCGACCAGAAGAATATTGCAATAGTTCAGGTGGGAGATAAGGGAATGAGCCAGGGTTCTTGTGTGAGGAATGGGCAGATGCCAGAGAATTTTGTTAGGTTTTTTGTTTTAATATTTTATTTTTTTTTTTAAAAAAGGTGCAAGGAGCAGGATCTGACGACAGACTGAAAGTGAAGGAGGGAGAGGGCAGAGTCAAAAATTACCCAAGGCATAGTAGGGGTCATGTAAATCAAAGTAGAGAATTCAGGTACTGGGGTAGAGATTAAGTAGAAATAGCATACTAGCAGTAAGGGTACTAAACACCACTGTGTGCCTGATCTCTACTAAAGAGGCTCACAGCTTCTGAAGAGGACATGACATAGGGTGACAAATGTTCTAGATCACCCAGGACAGGGTCCGGGTCACCTGGTCAACGGAGAGAGCTTCCACGTAAGGTGTGAAGCAGTCCATCCCCCCGTTCCTACAATTGTAGGACTGGTTGTCCATTTGTTGCAAAGAGGCCCTGCTCCTCCTTATGCAGAAGCACTCTGCAAGGCTGGTCAACTGAACCGATCCCAAGGAGAAGCAGATGAAGAAATAAGACAGAAGAGGTGGTGCAGGAAAAGGGACAGGGTCAGCAGAGAAGCTATGGAGACCTTGCTTTTTCCCTCCCCACTCACATGGTCTTTCTCAAACCTACAATGATGGGAGTTATGCTGTACCACCATCAATATCAGCTTCAGTATATAGTGATGGGAGTTATGCTGCACTACCATCAGTAGCAGGCTCCCTCTGTAAATGTAAGGAAATGTGGATAGGGACCTGCCTTCTGCATTGCTAAGAAAGATAAAGCTTACCTTTAGTTAACAAAAGTTTCAGACTTTAATATTTTGTTTAAGTTAAGACCGTTTATTTAAGATACAAACAATATTAGCGTACTAGTACCATGGCATATAAGTGCAGAATTATTTGTGCGTAGTGCATTCTTTAAACATATATATAGAACTTCATTAATGTGCACAAAACACTAGTGTGTATTTTGTTGCAAGGAAAGTTAATTGTGCTCAAATAGGGGACGTTGCTTACAAATGATACCAGACGCCGATAGATAGAGGGGGGTTACGATTAAAATTAAAAATTAATACATGGCTATAGGCATGAACCCAAGTGGTTGATACCTTGTCCAAAAGGATAGAGATTGAGCATCTCTCGCATTAGGTAACCCAGTACGGTTACTGAGAACAGTCAAGGAATCGGCTCAAGAGGTCCTCACAGAGGTGAGGGGGATTATATGCTGTAGATTTATAGCCACAGTCAGGGTTAGAAAGACAGGAGCGGCGGAAGTTGTGAGGAGAGGGTCTGTGGTCAGAGGACGATGAGGAGTCTCTGCGGTGACAAGACGTTCTTCTTGACACAGAGTGACTTCTGCAGCTGTCCCTCGGATGTAGGGTTTCTCTTGACCGGCTCCTTGAGCTGCACGCAGGAAGTCTGTCTTCTCTGGACAGGCTCCTGCAGTTGTGTCTAGGGAAGCAGGGCTCCCGCGACTGACTTCTTAGGCTGCTTTTATGGTGACGAGTCTCATTATCGAATGCATGGCAGCGATCGCCAGTAGGGAAGTCATCTGCTGACCCATTCCTGTCTTCTTGACAAAGATCTTCATTTGACCTACTTCTGTAGTTGTCTCTTGCACGAGAGGTCTCCCTCGGATGAGCTCTATGACTGTTTTCAGCTACACAAGACCTCTCATTGCATGGCCAAACATACAGACAGGGGACGCCACTACAATGCAAAGAATCTCTCCTAAGTTGGTGTTCCTCAGGGTGTACGTCGGACCGTCTGTGGAGAGGCGATACTTTACATAGAGAATCATCATCAATGCAGTTAGATGCATCTCTGGGGCAGGAATGTCTCTCTAAGCCAGGGGTGTCACAGTCTTCACCAACGGGCTTGCCACTGTCTCCAGAACATAGAGAGTCTGTCTCATAACTGCCTCTCGTTCGCTCGTGAGGATACTCACAGACAGGCTCAGAGTTCTTGACGTTCTCGTGGCAAAATACAGACGGTGTTCCCTCGTAGGCTCTCCCTCGGTTGTGCGTGTGATACAACACAGACTTCCTAAGAGCGCCGTCACATTTTCTGTGGCCTGGTAACACACTGAGACACAAATTGGTACAAAAGTTACGGTCAACATATGGTACTTAAAGGGCAAAACCTACAGGACAAGAAACACCCCCCCCCCCAAACAAAACCTGTGTGTTTATTCTCTATTCTTGGAAATACAGAATCCCTGGTCTACTTTGTACAAAACCAAGTAGAAATGGGGCATAATGGTACCAGAACAATTAAACAGCATTGTCATCTACTTGGTTTTACCTGCCAGCCGGGTTCATACCCAGCAATCTGTAGAGTTCTGCGGTGCTGGGAGTCTGCACATCTGGATGACCACGAGGTACAGATCCTGGCGTTGGTCTGGGGCGGAGATATGGGGTCATGCTAAGTCTTCGGGGTCTCGAACGCTGTGGCTCTGGAGCTAAAGCAAATATATGAAAATAAAACAATCCAAGTTACAATTCCATTATATGGAGTAATGGTAGGAGATTCCACTCACACACACTCCTCGGGGACAGGCTGTCACTCCTGGTCTCCTCCGAATCAGAATAAACCTTGTTCCTGCTTTTAAGTCTTTCTGACATCAGTGTAGACCTGCGGAGGATGAAGAACATTTTATGAATACCATTTAGGACGGGAAGATCACGCCATTTAGAGATATTTGTGTTAATTAACCATGTGCAAAACCTTGGTATTGGTCCCAATTGTTTTATATAAAAAAACAATATAAATAATATCTCCTGGCTTACAGAAAGGGACCCTGGCAAGGTGAAAATACAATGACGTCTCACCCAAACATCTCCTGGATGGCCTCAGGTGAGTCCACATCACAGTGAGAAGTAAGAAGTCCACAGCCGTGTCAAAGCTCTTTGGAATAGCTGTTCGGAAGGTGGGACATTAAGATTCCAACACTTGGAGGTTTAAGGCTCTTGCTAGAGCCTTAAACCTCATTATTAGAGAAAGTACGCACTTGCTTAAAACCCCATAACAGAATGTTGCACCCCCAGAGGTGGTCAGCCATTGTTCCAGTAGAAGGACGCCATTACCTGCTGGGAGGTGCCAGTCTCAGGACTCTATACAGTTCTGCAGTGCTGGGAGTGAAAGGGTCTTGAACAGAACCTCTTTTGTGCACCGAGTTGCCCGTACAGGACCACTTAGGAGTGAAGCATCGTTTGGAGTTCTGGGCTGTCCCACTGGGAGTACGGTTAGCTGGTGTAAGCCAGATAAAAAAGGTATTAAGGTGAAACACTTTTTTGTTTTTTTCCCCATTTTATTAAAATATATATATATATATATTTAAAATAAAGGTAATAACACGTTATGGAGAAGAAACTCACTGAGTCCAGACCAGGGTGGTGTCTTTTTCCAAGGTGGTGTTTCCAACCCAGGAGTCATGTTCAGGAACTGCTGCTTTAAGAAGAGGGCCTGGTCAGCCTTAAACTGCATACGCTGTAGAACCAAAAAGTAAAATATCATTTTTGGTGCATAGTGAACGTTGTATGTGTTTGAAAAAGTAGTAATGGCTGAACTCAAATTATTTTAGTCTAAAACAAAGACCAAAGAGTTTCTAAACCAAGGCATGGAGGTCTGCTTGCCTCACCATGCAGCCTGCCCTTTGATTATTGGATCATTCTTAGCATCTCTATAGAGTTTGCTAAGAATGATCCAATATTTGCTTTGAGACAGGGATACACAGAATTCCAGGGCTGTCTTCGGTTCTAGAGGACTAGATTTGTGCACCACTGCTCTAGACAGATGTGTCAACCTAAAAGATGACTTTTGGATCAAATTATTATTATTACCATCATCTTTATTATATATACGCAATACATCCCAAAATTGCATTCATCTACAATAAGGATTTTGTCAATGAGAGGTGGTCGTAATGCTAAATAGAAGTTGGAGAGTCACCTCTCGTCCCAGGCGGATAGCTGCCTCGGTGAACTTCTCTCGCTCATCCTGAAACGCCAGTTTCTGCTCCTCGAAAGCGGCTCTATCTTGCTGCAGCCTGAGTTGTTCCTCCAGAAAATAGGCATCCCACAGCGGGGACGGTTGACCTTCACCAGGTTTTGGCAACATTTGTTCCTGCGGGTACCAAACAAACAAAAAAAGGGGATGGAGCTTTACAAAAGACTTTATAATGCAACTTTATTTATTCGTAGAGCCCTGTAGGCCACGTAGAGCCCTGTAGGCCACGTAGAGCCCTGTAGGCCACGTAGAGCCCTGTAGGCCACCCTCATACCCAGCTTTAAAAGAGGGGCATTTGGGCCTGCAGGCTCCATACAATTTAATTAGCGTACATCTTCAAAGCCCACCATAGACGGCGGACCCCGTTCCTAATCTTCTTACCTGTAACAGCTGCTGCTGCTGACCGATCAGCTCCCTGCTCTTCTCCAGTTCTTCTCGGAGATCCTCCATCTCCTGCCTCATCCTGGTCAGTTCTTTCTCATGATCGGTTACACTGATCACATCCGCCTGGGCAGCTGAGTGGGACGAGGACAAAAAAAAAAAACATCAATCAGTATCCAGCTCAAACCGATATCGATGCACCCAGACATGAGACGCCGGACTTCACTGTGCGATGTGTCAAATGCAGGATCCAGTAATAATAATATTTATATACTTGGCCGTAATACCAGTATATAAGAGGGGGTTTGTGTTGATTTTGCTGTAGGCAAAAATATTACAGCTTCCAACAGACCTAAATTCGCTAGGGCAGTCCTGACAAGACCCAAGTCCCAGCAAGTGTTCCACGGATTGGAACCGCCAGCAGGTTGCACCTGAATCGGGAAAGAACCTCGGCATTTCATGAATTTATCAGGCATGTTCATGTGTTCTAGAGCGGGATGGTTGGCCTCGTGTAATTAATGGATTAACCAAGTACACAATGTACATGTTCGGATTTATTCACCAAGAATGACATCTCACAGGTTTACCCGTGTAGGATTATCTAAACTCCCCAGAGATGGCCCTTCGCAATCCAAAACAGAAACATCCCATCCCTTCTACGCACGGTATTGTAAAACAACCCCTTTGGCAATCAGTGGCAATCCAATGTTGCCATTTCGGCCGTCTCACCTTGGACCTCCAGAGTGTCTATCAGCTGCTTCAGGCTGGTCCACTGCTTCTTGAGACTTCCAGCAAACCCAACGTCACCGGCACGGGTCGCCCTCACGCGTCCCAATCCAACGCGCCTATTGCTGCCCGTGGTATCCTTAGAAGGGGGGGGAATGGGTTTTTATCTCTGGGGTCATTGAAAACGAGCAACACAACTGGAATACAACCAGTCTCACCTCCGCTGACCCCCTGTTACCCTCATGGCGGCTCAGGATGCTCCGCACCTCCCTCTTTATCTGTTCATGGAATTTCTTCAGATCCGCATTCTCCGCGAGAAGATCCCTCACCTGGCGCTCTTGAGCCGCTGATCGGTGCATGTTCACGGACAGCCCTACACGGCAAATAACGGGGATTCCCCTGCTATAAATCGTAACTTATTGCATAACCTATAAACACGTTGTTTCTTACATTATAAGTGCCTTATTACCCCTGTAACATCTTATTACAGTAACCCAGCTCCTGAGTGCCTTATTACCCCTGTAACATCGTATTACAGTAACCCAGCCCCTGAGTGCCTTATTTACCCCTGTAACATCCTATTTACAGTATCCCGGCCCCTGAGTGCCCTTATTACCCCCCCATCATCTTATTACACTAACCCCGCCCCTGAGTGCCTTATTACCCCCCCCCCATCATCTTATTACACTCAAACACATTATTGCTATCCTTTAGGTACTTTGATAGAGGCCAATCCCCTCTGCAGTCATATATATATATACATATATATATACACATATATACCTACATACATACATACAAACAACCCACAGTAAGTATACAGGAACTCTGGTTATCTCATACTATACAACATAAGACGTCTAATACCATCTACCTACACAGATTAAATAAAATGATGGCTTCTTACCGATGCCTGTTATTTAATTACAGAACCGCAAAATCTCTTCCCCCGACTATATGAACCCTTTAAGAGGAACCGAGCGCAAAACTAAAACCCCCAACACCGCTTCCAACACCTACAGAATCCCATCCTCCATCTGCTGCTTTATCAACTCCTTAATTAAATGACTGAGAACAGGTGAAGCTTTAACACCTATGGTGTACCTCCAAAGTGCCCCTGTGTGGGATGGCCAGTCCCTCTACGGGTAAAGTGACCTGATGTTTTAATGAAATCCAGGCACATTTTGTTAAGAGTATATATATGTATGTATGTATGTATGCATGTATATGTATGTTTAGTATATGTAAGCGTTAGTATGTTAGCTGTTTTTTTTCTATTTGCACCAGCGTCCACTAGGGGGCGATACCAGACAAGCACCATGGATTTTATATAATAAAAAATGTATCATTTTTATAATTGTGATAACGATGCTGAATATGTTGTGGCATTTAAAGCAAAAATGTGTAGGATCGGGTTCATACGGCGCACATCCATGATCAGGCTATTTTTCGGGGGGGGGGGGCGCGTGTGCATCAATGTACAAATGGGCAAAAAAAAATAGAATTTGCCCAATTTTTCCTGCTGTAAAAACTCAGACCTTGGTCTCGTCTCAGATGTAGAATCTATTTTTTGCCTATTGCATGTTTAAATTCCCTCACTGTATTAGCCTCTTCCACTTCTGCTGGGAGGCTGTTCCATTTATTTACCACCCTCATTGCAATCCATCTAGTGTTAGATTATGATTGCTTGTTGTAACATTTCCTTTGGAATAAACGTCCCTTCTGTATTTTCTCTTTATGTATTTAAATGTTTCCAGACCCTCCTCTCTCTGTTCTCTCCTCCAAGTCGGACATGTTGGGTTTACGGCCAAAGATGGCACTTCTACATTTGATCAATCAAGCAGCTATTCTGAGCGTCCTTGAATTTTTTTAAAAAAATGCCAGATGATCAAGAACTTCAAAATGTAATCCACAGAATGGAATGGCTCTGTTTTAATACCCCAGGTGGACTCTCTGGCTGATGAAAGTCTATGGAGAGACGGACTTCGTTAGCTTTGCCATAAAGCATCAGTTCAGAGTGGCAAGTGAGAAGATAAAGTCAGCCAAAATATCACATGACTGACAATAATGGCGGTAGATAAAGGGAGTTTATTCGATCAAAATGACATAAAACCAGGTTTCTGTCGATGCCGACCTTTTGAGGAACTTTCTCTTTAATGGGACTTTTTCCCAGAGAAAAATGGACGTCTTGTCACCCTATAGAAAGTGGCGGCTGCCTGTCGATAGGTAACCATTAACCCATATAATCTGTGTGTATATGTAACAATTTATTACCCCGCAGCAAGTAATGCGGTGCTAGAATGCGGCCCTCCCATGATGCATTGCAAGTTCACAATATGGCGGCGCCCATTGCCGTCCCCAGTTGCCTTGGCAACATGCGGCTCTTGCTGAAGCGTATGTGTAGGCCGCGGAGTTTACGCTCTTTCCTGGGCTCCGTACGCAGTATCCCTGCGGCTTCTCTGTCCTCCACTTCTCTTCCCGAAGCCCTGATCGCCCCGGCTTCTCACTCGGTAGCCAGCCGCCTGTCTCCAGGCCTGAGCCTGCGCCCTGAATTTATAACCCCAGCCGAGGAGGAGGCCCTGTGCTCGGAACTAGAGCCCGTGCTGCGGAGAAAGCGATATGAAAGCGGTCATTGGGATGAGGTCAGGCCCTGGGGGGTTAATATTGATACCCCAGCCTCCCTAGGGGGTGCAAAACGTGTAATATTACAGTACAAGCAGCTTATATCCTGAAGGATGCCCTTGAAGGGTTAATACATATACACCTCCAAAGCCTGTTTTATCCATTCTGATTTAATAATGAAGCCAGTTATTTACGTTAGCGGGGACCGATCTATACAGAGATACGTAATCATACGCTATCGCGTCTATTTAACGCGCTCAATGTATTTATTCTGACAGCCCCCATGTTGAACCCTTGTGTTATTCCTCCCCGCTACATCACTGGTGATTCACGTCTTTTTGCCCCCCTTTACGCAGGCTATCCATGGATTCCGGGAGACGGAGCGCCTGCACTGGTCGCCGGAGGGCTCGGCGGTGCTGCAGAGGGTGAGAGACGCCGCTTTCCCCCCCGGGGAGTCTCACCTGTCGCTCGTCCACGTCCTGGACCTGAAGAAAGAGGGTTACATCAAGCCGCACGTCGACAGCGTCAAGGTGAGAAAATGCAAACCAAAACTTTATGGTTTTGGGGTTTTTTTTGGTAGCGCTTATATTAAAAGGTGGGTGAAATAATAATAAAAAAATAATTTCAAAAAAATTAGGATTTCTTCTGAGGAATGGCTCATTTTTCTGAGCAAATACACAGTTCATACACGGCGATAGCGCGCATGCATCATTTTTTCAGGATTTGGAGTGCCAATATGCTCTTTTACACACTTTATTATTATTATTATTATTATTTTTTTTTTATATATTATTATTTTTTTAACAATTTTGACATGGAGCAATACGTTTTTGTTTTGTTTTTTTAACAATTTTTTTGTATAGGGTATAAAAGTTTTTTATTTTATTTTTATAACAATTGTGACATGGTTTAACAAGGTTTTTTTTTTTGTTGGATCTCTTCTGGGAGTAGTACAAGTCACTTTGTTTTTACCTTTTTTTACACCAAAAAGAACTGCAACATCATTAGAGAATATCTTAGGGTCTTTTTTTTTTAACCCCTTGGATCTCTTTTAACTAGCAGGTGCCCCTAAAGGTATCGGTGCCGTCATAGGGGCCCCGCTTGTACTGACGGCCGTTAGCCAGGAGCCTTGATCCTATAAACGGAGGACATTCTGTGCCCCCCCCCGTCTGTCGGTGCTGTCTGATGACACGATGCGATGGGTTTAATTTGCCTCCATCTTTGCGGTGGCGGCCGGTGCGGATTGTGATGGATATCTCTGTCTTTTCTCCGTTCTAGTTCTGCGGCAGCACTATTGCCGGGATCTGCCTCCTCTCCGGTAGCGTCATGCGTCTGGTCTCTGTGGAGAACCCCGAGGATCGAGCGGACCTGCTGCTCCCGAGACGCTGCCTGTATGTTCTCAGGTAAGTGCCGTGCATTTTTTGGGAAGTGGGACCCGTTATCTGAAAATACGAGGGAATGCGAGGATAGATAAAAATCATAAGCGCTGTGCGTCTCTGCCGCTGGATCCGAGGTAAGTGTTTGGCTGCAGTAGTAGTTACAGTGTCAGTTATGTTGTGGATCTTCACTTTATATTGTTTTTATATTGTTTTATTGTCCTTTTTGATTTCGCGCGGGGGAAGATTTGTATTCCTCCCTCCAGGCCGTGGTAATGAAGCGCTTTTAACTAAGGGAAGGTTCTTGTTCAGTAGGAGACCATAAGCCACCCAGACTCTTTGAAATATGCAGAGTTCCGGAAATAGAATACTCAGGACTTTGGAATTCCAGAATCCAGTCTAGGCCATTTTTAATACGAATAACCATATTTTTGTTACTTGTAAATTTAAAGCAAATTTGGGGGACTTTTTGCTTCCAAACCCATTAGGCGAAAACGATTTATTCACGTTTCTTAGAAGGCCACTATAAGCATAAATCCCAACAGTCCTGATTTTCAGGCACAGTCCTGCTGTCCCGGTTAGCTGCTCCACTGTCCCTCTCTTGCTGGCCGTGGGACGTATGGGAGATCTCTGATCTCCTTCGTAGCCCACGAAGCTGTAAAATCAATCACAGTCCTCCATTACAGCTCCCCACATGGAGTCCTTTTGATCCTCTGAAGCTAAGTGCGGCGCTGTTGCTTTTCGGGTAAGGTGGGTGACCACAACTTTAACCCTAACCACCGTTAGTATCGACAGTGCCCACTTCCAGCACTGGCCCTGCCTCATGCCACTTTTTTGCTGTACCCCCTACGGTTGTGCTGGTGGCTCTGAGTTAACAAATACCACCTCGGGTATATCAGGGTATATCTAGAAGTTGTGAGATTCTGCTTCACTAACCCTTTATTCCCTGGGGCTCTATTCTTTATTAAGTGCAAACATGTTCTGCAGCGCATTTGAATATGGAGTGGTTAACAAATAACAAGAATACTTTTACACATACAGATAATAAGAGGGGTAGAAGGCCTGGCAAGAATGGTGGTCTTATGGCGGCCCGGCTCGTGAGCTTACAATCTAAAAAATGAATCCACCATAACCTGAACTTTCTCTTGGCGTCCCATTAGTTAACATTAATGCAGATATTTTTTTTTAACTCCTTGAGTGCTTAACAACGCCTCTCCCCTTTTGCAGCGGGGCAGTACGCTATGACTTCACACACGAAATCCTACGGGATGAAGAATCGTTCTTCAATGGCCAGCGGGTCCAACGTGAGCGTCGCATCTCTGTCATTTGCAGAAACCTCCCTGTGAGTTGACCGTACCGCATGGACTGGTGTAAGGGATGGGAGGAATTAAATCATCCTTGTTGCTTATAAAGTTACGTCCCTCAGCTAGTTCACCTGCTCTAAGTGCAACATATTGGGTTTAGTTAATTTAAAGAATTGTAAAGTTAAAGAATGTACTGGAGAGTATTTTAAAAAAAAATATTTAATAATCTCATTCTTAACACTGCCTTAATTAGTCTTATTTCCTTCTTATGTGAATGTATGTGTGAATGAATGAATAAATATATTGTACAATACATTGTTTTTGTAAGGAATGTGAAATTTCTAATTGCCCCTGGTGCAAAATCTCAGCTAAAATCCTTCTTTGATGGCATTTTTAAGGGTACCCAGAAACCCACCTTTGAAAATTGGTAATGAAATTATCCCTGTGCAGGAATGTAAAAAAATAATAAATTAAAAATTAAAAGCTTGTATATTTTTGTAACCAATGACTATACATGTAAAGCATAATACAGAGAAGGGATAGCATGTTATAAAACTGCTTTCCAGGATTTATAACGGAGCCATGAGTTCTCCATGCACCCCCACTCAATGTTAATAAGACCAAGGCATTCTAATACTCTGGAACTAGAGCAGTGCCCTGTATGTTAAAGCGGCTCTGTCATGGCATTTATCAATAAAGTAAAAAGCCTGTATTTTGAGTTAATTGGTTTAAACGCTGTTAAATAATTTCACCCTTGGCTAAATAGTTTCTGCTTGTTAGGGGTCTTTAAAGAGCTATTAAATAATCAGCTTTTCAGAAACAGGGGGAGCAGGAAATCCCACCTTAGCAGTAGAGACAGGGAACCGCCGCAGGCTGGGTTACATGAGATCCGTGTAGCCTGCCCCGATGAGCTGCCAGGCGTACAACCCAAACCCGCTTTATCCTTCCCAATTCCGGTCATGTTCATTACGCAAATCCGTTTACAGGTTTGACAAAACATTTACTTTTATTATTCAGATTTTCATTGCAAGATAATAAATAAATAACTTATTTTTATAAATAAAGACTTTTTTTTCTACAAAAATGGAATAGCGTAATATGAATGATACAGGGGATATTTATATATTTTAATATATATATTTAAAAAAATCAGACTTTTTCTTCTTCCTATTTTCGTGAACCCGTTCTTTGCAAAAACCCACAGGATATCCCTGGATTAACCCATCGTTTGCCTTGCGTTGCCTTGTAATGCATTACACAGCCCAGGGTTTACCTAGAGAAGATCATATATAATGGAATTCTTTCCTTGACTATACGGTTTGACCTATACTGCTTAAAACTGCAATCTGCTTGTGATTTATTGATCTCCTGCGTCATTTCCATACTAACCCCATCCTTGCTAGAAGCCTATAGACACTTTAGACTCTTCTTCTTTTTCTTCCATTAGAGGCCTCAGGTGAATAGTGCCTATGTCTTACTATTTAACATCCTTTCAAAAGCCTAATCCCAGCTGATACTCAGTAGTTAGGTAAGTTTTACAAAAGCCTCTAAATTTGTAACCCAGCTCCCATATATCTCCCTGCATCGCCGATCCCAGGGCGGCTATCTGTACTATCGCTTGCAGATGTTGAATTGCGTGTATTTGTAGTTCTGTTGCTTGCCCCATGCCCAGCTGTTTGGTGTCCGCGCAGCTCCTGCAGCTCAGCCCACGCAGCCGCAGGCCGCCGCGGACAGCTGCTCCACCGTGTGCCACCGGTGCCTGTCGTCCAGGAACGCCACGTCTTCGAAATGCGTTGGGCGACAGCATGGTCCTCCAAAGATTTTGTCCTCTACAAGGGACGGGTGGTCGCTCTTTTGAAGAAGCCTTGAGAGCGTCAGGTCGTGGTTGTTACGTGATCTGGGGCATCCACCGCCGCAGTACTTGAAGAGGACGCTCTCCTCGGAGTCGTACCCAAGCCCCAAGTCACCAACGCGGAGCAGTAGCGTCTTCAGTCGGCACTCCCTTTCATCAATACGCGGTCGCCCCAGTTGCAGCGGCCGCCTCTTCACTCTCGATCTGGGTTCGCCTCCGTTTGTCGAAGAGAAATGCCCGGAATCTGCAGCAATACGCAAGCAGAGGAGAGAGACTTTGTTATTCATAAGTTTGACTTTTCCAGACCAATATACGTTAAATTTAAAGGGTAAATAAATTGGTTAATACCTTAAAATATGGCATCAGTTTAGACTTTAAGTACGGCCAGCAATATAGCAAGGCATGCCTATACCTACACTTAAAAAATTGTAGTTTTTGCTCCATAAAATAATGTTTTTAGACAACTGCAGATCAGCCGTTTTGTATGAGTTCACGTTCTGTTATCTGAGTACAATCTACTTGACAAACACCTGAACTCCTCATCATACTACCTGTGGGTAGAACGACTCAGTCTTAATCCCCCAGGTGGACACTCTGACTAATGAAAGCCTATGGAGTAACGGACTTCATTAGCATTGCCATAAACCACCAGCTTAGTGTGGTGTTTGAGCCGGGAGAGTCATCCAAAATGTCATGACTGACAGCAATGGGCGGCCACCAGGTCTGAAGATAAAAAGGAGTTTATTGAGGCAAAATGAGATAAAACCAGGTTTTTGGCAACATTGACTCAAATACCGCATTGGGACTTTTTCTTTAAGTACTTACAGTGAGTTACAGCATTTATCGCAATTCCCCGACTCTTGCTCGTTATGACTTAGTGTCAGCAACATTATACTGAGGTTTAATTACATGGACATAAAGTGCTATTCAAATATACATTATATATATATTATATTTATATAATGTATGTATTTTTTATTGTTTATATATATTTTTTTTTTTACATTTTTCTTAAACTCCTGATGCTTTCTTTTACATTTGAAGACTGAAACTGGCCTCCCTGGGGGGATGTACGCGGACCTTTGACACTCAAAGGGTTAACCCTGTGTTGCAGGATAGATGTTCCTCTATCCCATTTGATAAAACTACAAAGAAATGCCTTTATGTGATAAGGACCAGACCTCGCCTATCACAGATGCCAAACCAGTTCTGTTGTCTGATCGTCTTATGGCAGAGCACAAAATGTCAATCCAAAAGCGGCTTGCGTTACATATAGCCGACTTTCCCCAAATTCCCTAACAATAAAATAATATAATGTACAAAATGAATATCAATTATGAAAAGATGAGAATTTAGAATTTTCAAGAGACTAATCACCTTGCAATTCCATATACGTATGAATTATAGAAAAGGCAAAAAAACACCCAAAACAAGCTAGTTAACGCCTATTAACTAAAAAAAAAGAAACAGATATTATTTGGAATAATCGGACATGTCAGATTGCAAGTTATTGTAGAATTTTAGAAGTGTATTATTTAATAATACTTGGAATATGAAAGTTTAAAAATTGGGGAAATGGTTAATGATCTAGACTTTCCATCAGATCTTTAGATGTTTGAGTTGATCATTTCTATTTCCCGGCAGTCTAAATGGATCATAGGATCTTTAACAAAAAAACACTTGCCCCTGCCCCCCCCCAATTCCTGCTTCTTAACTTATTAAAGAAGACAACTTACCTTGGTGGGAACCCAGTCTACTTCGTACGACCTCATATGCCCTATTGGTTTCAAGAGCCATTGATGCTGCCTTCCCAAGTAGCGTTAAAAGTAGGGTTGCCCAAAGCTGCCCGGCGCACCTCATTCTGTCGCTTCTCAGGCTTTTTCCCGGTCTGCACAGGGTTTCTCAAGTCCCCCAAATATATACCCATCGGCGGGGTTGGGTTAACCATCCATATGCCAAATGTTTCCGTTTCAGACACGTGGTGGTGGTGGTGGGGGGGGACGTTTGGAAAACCACAGAAGGATATCTTAAATCTTGAAGCATCCACCCACCTTTCGCAGAGTAAAATTTATATACGCGGAGCATATTTCTGTACCTTGAGCAGATTTTTGGTTCTCTGACCTATAGATGTTAGCGACTGAACACAAACATCAATCATTCAAGGCAACTTTTTTTCCTTTAGATCTTTTTTAGATCACGTTAGCAGATGAGATGGATACTAGCGCGTTTGGCTCTCCGGCGACGACTGACAGGGATATTGCCGCGCGTGCAAAAGAATGACGCTACCACCTCACAAAGGGTTAAAAATTGGGGGATTTGTGTGTGTGAATCAGAACCAAATTCCTTCTCTGATTGTACACAGATCCCCAGCCGGAATACCTAGAATAGGGGAAGTATTAGGCTTTGGTCTTCATGCTAGTCACGGAAGGAGCACAGCCCTCTACGCCAAGCGCCCACGCACACTTAACACCCAATACTTCTAAGACGACAGTCGGACGCAGTTAGATGATCGGGGAGATGGGTCAGAGCTTCCCCCGCCTTTATGCGCTTTACTTACAGACATCCCTTAATGCTTTTTTTATCTGGGAGAAGGATCAAACACGCGTCTGGGAGAGATAATACATCTCCGTTCCACCAAATCCATATGGTGTGATATATGTATGCTCCAGTAGGCGTTAATGCTCATTGGGTATATTGCAATGGGGTATTTTTATTGCAGCTTTGGTCCTTTAAACAACGTTGTGACGTGACTTATTATAAGCTTGGTCTACTGTACTGCTCTTCTTTCTACCGCAGGGCCTAAGGGCAGGTGTGGACCTTGGTGATAGTCCTCGGAAGGTCCCATAGTGCCTGAAATGTGTATGAATGATGATTAATCTAGTCGTAATCTAGACACTCTTTTCAAAGCCAATTAACTCTTCCATTGGCGGTCATGGAAAAATGTTAGGTTGAGTTGGTTATCGACTGGGTGGTCACCTGCCAGAGGCTGGCCATTGTGTGACTCTGAATTTCTTAGATAGGATACATGTTATCCACGCATTTATTTTTAGGTAAGATGTAACAAGTAAATATTAAACGTGTGGGGCCAACAAGAAAAGGGCATAGAAGATACAAATGACAGAGAAGGAGAAACCTCCCTTCCAGCTCTGCTGACTTTTGGTGATGCAAATACGGCCAACTTACTGGCCATAAGGACCTGCTTGGTTGACTTTGGCTCATTTCTTGCCTACCAAAGCACAAAGACTTGACTATAGGAGCTCGAGGAGCTAAATACTTTTCTTAGATGAACCAAGGTGAGCCTCTTCAGCCTCCTGACCAACCTTTACGACGTTCTGACGGTCTGTGACCTGTTACAGATATCGTTTTCAGTTGGTTTCAATGAGTCTTATCTGAGTCACTAATCTCAATTCTGGAAACTCATTATCTCATATTCTGTGTCTTTAATACACAAGTAAGTAACATCTGCTTGAGGCTTGACAGCTGGACACCATGGTCAAGTGTACCACCTTGCAGATGCACGCAAAGAGACACCTAGGTATAATGACAACATAAACATTTGGTCTTGTTTCCCTTCTAGGGTATCTGCGATTCCTGGTTCCTTTCCCGGCGCCAAACGTCTCCCCTCCTCATGAGCCTATTTTATTTTTAGCAGCATCTCGAAATCTGGAGGCAACATCCGTCTCTCCCCAGCGCATTCCAGTCTAACCAGTGAAACCTGCTGTAAGCGCGCCAGCCACGTTCGGAATGCAAAAGGAATTCCTCTAAATCAGAATGTGGCATCTTCGGCATGTCTGTGTCTGAGGCAAACACGGAGGAGCAGAAGGACAGGGAAGAAACGCAGGCAGGGACCCTTACGCTCAAAATGGCGTAGGGGGCTGGGGTTAGGTGGCGTCTTGGGGTGTAGAATCCGTTCCTCCCATTGCATTGGCAAATGTGGGTTTATTCACTAAGCTATATGTAACAAACCTGAGACAAAGCCTTTTCAATTCAAGGTTTTGAGACGTATTGAGTATTTCCTGATATTTCTTAGCAAGTAGTAGACATAAGCAAGTGTAATGTCCAGTTGACATTGTCAGTGCTTTCACTGGTGCAATCTGGCGTAAATTGGTTCCGTTCACTTCTCTTGGCTCCCACACCCATAGATTTACAGCACAGAATGGACCAATCAGCATTTTATTAGTTGCTATGGTGATAAGACCACTTTCAGACCTTCGCACTGCCTTGTAGACAAAGCCCAGAGGTTGAAGTAGATCTACGGCTGCGACTCTACATCGCGACATGAAACACGACATGAAACATTGAGGAACACCGTTTTGTGATAATGTGGAGGCCATTCTAGAATGTCCCGTTTTCTGTATGGGACGAGACTATGGCGCTATGGAAAATGAACAGAAAAACATAAGGGATAAAACAAAGAAAATAAACGACGATTTGGCACCAGAAGGAGATCTGGATGTTTACTATAATTCAGACCATAAAAAAATATCACAGAAATGCAGAGATTTTGTAATTCCTGAAAAAAAAAAACCCATAAATCAGATTGTGGTGGAGACACAGACGGAGGAATTAAGAGGATCTGCGAGCCAGAGACGCACCTGGGACAAAGCAATGAATTATTGGAATGGAAAGGCGAGGGCCGAGACGGATAGGACAATAGAGATCAGGGGAGACAATGTACAAAGGAACGCGAGGGATGAGGAGCGAAGACAAAGCAACGTTCCAAAGACGACAATGGAGGTGTGACAAAAATATCATGGAGGAAGAAGGACCGAAAGAATCGCAGAATAGCCACACTTAAAGCTATGTATGAAAAGTGATCTTGATGGAAATAGTTATGGAATATGGTCTTATCACCATAGCAACCAAGAGAACAGTCCAATCAGCAGCAGCACTCCATTGTTTGCTATGTAGCTAGTTTTCAAACGTTGTACCAGAATCACTTTCTCTACATAACCCTCATTAACCAATTCACAAGGCTTCTCGTCTTCTTCGTTAATTTAACGGGATGACCTCCCTTTTTGGAGGGATTGGACATAATTATCCCAAAGTTTAAAGCTGCTGCACCAACTACGCGCCAAAAACAGCATTAGAAACATCATTATTTCCCTAAAATAATTATTTTATCAAGCAAAATGTGGCCCGATTCCTAATTTGTCGGGAATGGTAACCGCCATGTGACACAAAAGCAGGTGCTGATAGGTCATTGCCATAGAAAGGGGGGAAAAAAAAACAAAAACATTTTTTTAAAAATGTTTCTTTGTTGCTTTCATGTGATTGAGCATTATTCAGCAGAAAGAATAAAATGGCATCTGCTAAGGTATAACCTCCAAGTTCCCCGAGACTCCAGGTTGGTCTCCCCAATCTCGAGGAAGGGGAGCGGAGTTTAATTAGCGCAGGGATTCTTTAGTTATTGGACTTCTTTAACATAAAGGAAGTGTAAGCCGGAAGCATACTTCTTGCACATGCTCAGTAGCACTTCCATTCTAGCCAATGGGAGCCGAGCTCTCAATTAAATCAAACAGAGTAGCAGGAGCCACCAATAGCATGTATAGAATTGGCGGTTGCTATTTACGTCAACTTGAATGGAGGGAGAATTAGCGATATGGGACACATGATTACCCAAAGATTTTAATATAGACAGCTGTGGGGGGAGTACACGAGACAGAAGTCTATTTTTCTAACCAAGAAACCTGCGCCTATTTAAAATCCATCCAGAATGGACTCCAATATACCGTTAACACGAACATTAGGCTGGAGTAGACCTTTAGGAAGCCAGATCGGAATTCGGAAACAACCTAGTAGAACATGGCAGACATTGTAGCGAATGACAAAAGAATGAAAACACTTTTAACCATGAAACAGAGCAGGAACTGTTACCAGGTTGAAGAGGTAGAAGAGTCAAAGAAAAGTGACAAGCCCAACCTTCAAGGGTTTGCCACAAGATGCCACCAACCCGATAAGGGCAAGGATACAACTACTACATATTGTGTAGACTTCAGCAACAAGTTCTCACGAACAGATGAGAAGATTAACCTGAATAAGAGTAAGGAGAGGAGAAAGGAAGGAGCTGCGCGTATCCAAAGCATGACATCTCATCTGCGAAACATGGCGGAATTAGCACCGTCGCTTGGCATGTGTGGCTGCCTCAAACTGGCTCACCTTCATCTGAATCAACTCACTACAATCAAATCATCCCCCCTCAAACAGTCTCTCACCCTGTGTCTCCAACCACCTAATACATTGTAAGCTCACAAGAATACCAGTGAATACTTTAAACTAGTAAAACACCCGAGGTAGAAGCTGCAGCTGCACTGCTCCTCTGTGGTCTGATGAATTTGGCAGTCCTGCCATGTCCGTCTCGTACAGAGTGCAGTAATACTAATAAGAATTCTCCAACCTGCAGTTTCATAGGCTGCCATGTCACATAACTTTTACTACCCCTTGTAATATATAAAATTATATAGATAATTACACACAATTGGCTCATATTATAATAAGTGGCGTCACCCAGCCTATATGGTTTGCAATTGGTTTCAGGATACTTGGTTTTATACCATACCTCCTGATCGTATTTTGTCTGCCTCCTCCTCCAAGGGACAAACGACAATTAGCAAAGGGAGGAATAACCAAGAAGAGATAAAGTTAAGGTAGTACACACATAATGCGGGTTTCTAATATATACCGGTATTGTTTATTTCCACCCAGAAGTGCCACTAAATAGCTGCATTTAGTGCGTTAAACCATAGAACCCCATATTTTGGGAAAATAGATACAGCCAGTTTAAGGAGAAGGGGGGGGGGACTAAAATAAAAACACTTTAAAAAGTCTTAAAATCCATTTTTATGAATTATGCAAGTCATCAGGAATGCTCTGGCAGCCGTGCAAACTACCGCACGTTGACACAATAGAGGTGGTTCCAGTTCAGCAGAGCTCCGACGTAAGCCGTATGAAATGGGGAGCGGAGCTGTGAATGGCTCCGACTGCCGGCTCCCACCTCTGGATGTTCTTTGTTAGAATGCGCTGCTTCTTTGGGCTATTGTTCAGATATGTGAAATATTCAGACAAACGCATCAGCCAAATGTCCGCACTGGATCCAGCTGCCAGGTGAGGGGGGGAAGGAGGGCAGCTCTCCCCCCTGTTTCACATGAAAACAAAAAATATTCATTCCCCCCCAATTTTAATAGAAACTTATGTTGTAACCAGCTACAAAAAAAACAAACCCCCCCCCCACAAAATTGCATCAATTCAGGCTCTGCCCACACCACTCGCACGCCGAAAACGTACACGGCCACACCGGTACCATGCCCCACTTTCAACTGCATACAAAACATCACTATACACACCGGGTCAACGGGTCGGACGATAAAAACTCAGCCCGGTTTACAAAGTAAATTCTCCCGGGATAAAGTCTCTGCTACGTTATGCGGGCAGTGCGTCGTGTGCTGCGTATTGTCTGTGTGTTTCATGTACGAGCGGGTCACTCCTTGAGGTAGAAGTGCATTTTGTCGTGTACAATCTTGCGATCGGGGTTCAGTCTCTTAAGGATCTGCGCAAGCACGTTCACCGTCTGCTCGCTGCTCAAACCCGTTTTCTTAGTCTGGAACTTTTTCAGAAGGTCTTTCGTCGTCATCGGTTTACGGGTTAGGTACCGGCGCACGGCGTCCTCCGTCAACTGGATATCCCTGTGCAAGGGAAAGGAAAATATGGGTGGCATGCGTATCTTTCAGAAAAGAAAAAAAAGACTCAAACACCTTTATGTACTACTCCTCTTACCCGCTGCTGGGAGTGGATTTTCCAGACTGAGGTTGGGGAGTGGATTTGCCAGACGCGTTTTGGGGGGCGGAATCCATTTTCAGACGTTTTGCGGCTGGAGTGTGAGAAGCAGCTCCTCGTTTGCCTGTTAGACGCACGTCGGAAGGATTTTAGAGCAGAGAATGAAAACACTAACCTCACACAAACCACCGTGGGACCACCACAGTTCACTTCCCCAAAGACCCACACTGACCTCCAGCACAGTACACAAACCCTACGAGGGGTAAACATTCTAACGTAGAACAGCTTGTTTCTCACACTCTTCCAAAGACTGCAAACATTCTATCGCACAACTTCACCTTCCGCATAGCCATCTCCCACATACCTTGTTCCAATTTATTGGCTGCTGCTCGTAAGGTGTTCGATGTGTTTCCTGAGTCAGGCGATGGCGTCCCTGGTCGGCTGTTGCCACGAGAGCTGTTATTGGAGCCTCCTTTTTTATCTTTCTTTGGAGGGGTCTTCTTTTTCTGAGGAAGGTGGGAGAAGTATGATTTAGTTGAGGATGGTGGGTTGTCCCCTGTTGTCCCCTTAAATTGCACAGGAGGACCCTCATCACTAACTGTTACCTGCATGAAGAGGGCAGATGATGCTTCTCCATCTATATCGCTATCCTCCGATGTGTCAGACTCATCGCTGCTGTCTAAAAGGAAAAATAGAAATTAAAATAATTTGACGCATATGTTTATATAGCTTATGTTTCCGATTTAAGTTACAATCCTGAAAATGTACTTTATTCCTCTCTTCTATAAGCTAGCAGTGCATGTAACACCATACTTTGGGGCATAACACTGGAGGGAGCCTACAATAGTACCAGTTACACATAACTTGACAAGAAAAAGAACATTTAAATGTATTTATTTTTTAATTACCATGTAAGTCAGAATTGATCTATACGATGTATTGGCAAAGACTAATTTTCAGACAATAAAAAAAAAAAGTATGATCTCCAGCTAACCCTGGCACCACAGGGCAAAAATGTAAAAATGATATATACATATATACATATATAAATATATATAGACACACAGCAACACATAAATGCATACAGCTATAAGCCAGCAGCACATTTAGCTATAGTTACATATTGAATTAAGCCAATGTATATATTCTGCAGCAATTTTATTGAGGCGACGCTCACTTTTCACCTGTCAATCTGGGCTTTAGCGTCTAGGATGGTTTACTACACAATGAGCGATAAACTTTTTACCTCTCTTTTTTTTCTTTTCTTGAGGGGTGGGGGCTTTCTTCTCTTCCTCTTCCTCCTCTTCTGCTTTTTCTTCTTCACTCTCCTCACTGCTCTCACTGTCCTCATCGATTCCTGAGAAAAAAAAAATCAGTAAAATAAAGTAAACCAGCAGGGTAACGGATATGGGAGTAGACCATTTATTTTATTCTGGATTTCCAATCGCGAGCTTTCCACCTAGCAACAGCACAAACAAAATAAAACCACAGTATTAGCACGTAGGTCTCCGTGAGCCTCGTTAAACACGTCGGAAAGTGGACGGCATTAAAGGCCACGCAGAAAGAACGAGGCGTTAGAGGACATTCAGCGTGAAATGTGTCTGGATCGAACTCCAGAGCCTCCAGTGGCGATGTGTGGAATTGCAAGAAAAAAAAAACATTGCTCCTAAAAATTGATCCCTCTTGCCCTCAGTCCATCATCCCAAACACACACTAATTTATATGTAAATATATATAGGTAAAAGTGATTTACAGGACCCATATTAAGCGATAGTAGACACCCCATGCCCGTATTTTTTCTGTTTCCATGCAAGAATTGTTAAAAGCGCTAATTTTAGGACTTGCTCATAAAAATATATATATATTTATTTATTGGCCTTTTATTACTGCAAGGTTCCCCTGAGGGTGACATCAGTGGAAAATCATTTTTACTTTACCATTTTTTTTTTTTTTTAAATATATTTTTTCATTTATTTTACTAATCACATAGTATCTTGGCGTTGCTGAATGCCTCGACATCGTAGGTCGCTTTCTGCATCCATATAAATCCATGACGGTCCTGGCACGTAAATTGTCACTAACCGGATGTTGGCACATGACGTGCCAGAACCGGCAATTGTCATTAAGGGGATAAACTATGTCCTAGGTTTTTTTGGCTAGTAGGCACCCGTTTTGCTCTATGTCAATATGCTATGTGTAAGATACACAGCATCCTGTAACACTAAGACAGACGCAAAAAGAATACTTTCTCCATTTACACAGTGAACAATAATTTCAAATGTTTGTCTGGCATCTCTATTTGTAAGGAACAATTATATCCCTAGTAACTATACTATAGGTTGCAGGGGTAACTTAATGCAGACTTGGAATATTTTATAAATCACTATAAAGAAGGTAACGATTAACACTTTCAGCATGCTGGTTCAAACATGATGATTTTATATTGCACTTTTATCTTATGGTCATTGGGGTTTCCAAGTGAGCAAACATTTTTTTGAACACTAAGCTGCACTTTAATCCCTGGAGACGCAGTTCCCATTAACACAGATCTACAGCGGCTCCCAACCAGGCCAGGATTTAATAATTACCATATTGTATCCCAATAGGGAGCTGCATAATACCTGAACCGTTGGTGTACCTTGAGCAATGGATTTGGAACTAAATTGTATGTTTGGCCTGATCATGCAGTGACCATAAAACAGATGTGTCTTATTCTATAGGACCTGTACTGTTAAGCCCAGAAAAGTCATACTAAGTAAAGAACTAAACTGTACCTTTAGGCACATCTTCCTCCTTAGTAGGCTTGGGTTTTCCAGGAAGTTCATCACCTGAACTGCAAATGTGAAGAAGAAAAAAAAAAATATATATAAAATATATAAAACACACACATATAATCCTATACGCCTTACCCCAAGAGCCAATTTTAGACCATTCCACTAAATTTGAATTCAGATCACCCCATCTTTACACTCACCTGCTTTCATCAGACATGTAATCCACTTCCTGTCCCTCGAAGTCGCCATCATCACTGTCCTCGAGAGCCTCGTTATCAGATTCTCGCTTCTTCTTCTTCTTGCTCTGAGCAGCAGGCTTTTTCTGTGGCTTCGCCCGACGCTCTCCTTAATCATGGTAGAAAATTGGGGGGAAAAAACAAAACCCAGTAAGAGAGGGGAAGGATGATGTTGATTTTGCTTTAAAAGCTTAATTCCACAATATCAGTTTCTTCCCTGTTTCACTGTTCATCCCCCAAACAACCAAAGGTTTCCTGCAAAGTTTGTGTGCCCTCTCACCTTCTTCCCCACTCTCCTCACTCTCACTGGAACTGTCTGGTTCATCATCTAAATCGTGAATTTTTAAGTCATTCTTTTTCTTCTTTTTCTTGTTCTTTCCTCCCTTATCTTGCTTTGCTGCACCTTCCTCGTCATCATCTTCTCCCCCTTGGTCTTTTAGACGACGCTGTTGCATGATGCTGAAGTGATTGAGGATTTTGTTACGTCTGTAAGGCGATCAAATGTTAGGATTAATATTTCTGAGACAATAGTATAATAAATCGAGCCATGTTACTCTTTGTTCCCCCCACTCCGGCTCATAATACCAGAAATCATTGGCGGGAGATAATTTCATAACCAATGAAAACCTTCTATCAAGGTCAGTTCACAGTGAATTGGACATCACGCAGCTCAACACATTTCCTTCACGCCATATTACGGGCCAATACCATCATTAAGCTCCATACTGATTTAACTGGGTAAACTGCGTTTAAGTGAAGTCTCACCTTTCCCACTCCTGTTCGGCCTCCTCTGCAGTCAGGGTACGATGTTTGGCCAACGGAGTGAAGTTGTACCAGTTTGAGACAGGAAAGGCTTCAAAGGCTCCATCAGGGCACTGAGTGAAAATGTAGTAGGAGGCGTTCTCCGTCACGCCACCTTTTTTCACCCCTTTGTACCTATGTGGATACAGGAACAGACCGTGACCACGTGCATCCGTTATCGCACGTAGCACATCAGCCATACGTTGCTGGCATCTGTATCAGTTACCTGCGTCCTGCTTTGCCATTCACCCGCAGAACCCACGGCTGGTCCTCTATCTTGAATTCTTTTAGGATAATTCCGTATTTCTTCCTCCGGGACTCCTCTCTCTGTTTACGGTTGAATTCACTCCCTGCTCCAGAGTCTGGAAGCTCCTCTTCCTGATACATCTTCTTAGCGCTCAAGTCTCTTTCCATGCGAGCCTATGGAACATATAGATGACAAGTCTAATAACGTCAACGATATCAACGGCCGGCCATGATAATTCAAAGGCATCTTGCTGAAATCAACAATGCAAAAATACATTTCTCCTCCCATTGATATAGTAAAGTTATCCAAGTAACGACTCTCAAAGATATGCATGAAAACTGCGCAGAGAATATGGTCAAATTCTAGATTTCTGTGGTTTTTTTTTCCATTCTGAGGGGATGGTGATCCCCGGTGTCAACATGATGTGTCACTACTGTGCCCTCTCGAATAAGAGCAAGGGGGCCGCGCACTCTACACCCATAGAGGAGCTCAAACGGGGAAAAGCCTGTGGATTCTCCCTATAAGCAAACAGGAGGTGTGGCAGGTATCGCTCCCAATCCCTCCCCGTGACTCTACAAATGTCCTCAGAATCTGTTTTAGGGTCCCATTAAACATAGGTGAACTTAGGGGGAAATCCCATACGGGAGAAGAGCATCAGCCACCTTGTCAGCCCCAATAGATGACAGTGCCACAGCCTCTGGGTAGAGAGTGGCATAATCTAGACAGGGCCGACAATATCAACAGCTATCCTCTCAAATGGTTCCCCCACTATGGGAAGGGGGATTAAGGGAGCTTTACTCACCTCCCCAGGCTTTCCCACCCTCTGACACTCAGGGCAGGAGCGCTAGTAATTTGCCACATCCATGCCCATACCGGGCCAATAAAAATGATGGGACAAGCGGGACTTAGTCCGCAGCATACCTAGGTGCCCAGCCATGTGGATGACATGAGCGACCTTCAGCAGCTGGTCCCTGTACCTCTGTGGCACCACCAGCTGTCTGTTTCCAAGGGCTCTTGCCCTTCTGCAGGAATAGTTTCCCTATATAAGCTTCCTTTATCCCAGTATACCCGCTCCCTATCAAGGTCTGTGGGCGGCTGCCTAGCATGGTCCCTCAGTTTCTCTAATGCGGGATCTATCTGCTGGAATTCTAGGGTCTGTCCCTCAGAGTCAATAATGGGCTCTGATTCAGAATCCGGATCCTGAGCCACGGGGGTGTGTGTGTGTGTGTGTGTGTGTGAAAAGAGTTACATGGTAAATACGGTTGAAAAAAGACCTAAGTCCATCAAGTTCAACCATTACTACCTAACTTCCTTATTGGGTGGTCCAAAAGAGGCAAAAAAAAAAAAGACAAAAAAAAACCCCCCAAACCCTAATTAAGCTACTTCAAATTCTGCCATCAGGGAAATAAAAACCTTCTTGCCTCCAAGAGGCAATCGGATTTCTATTAATATTATTCTATTAATAGCCCTGTATGAAGGCATCTAGTGTATTTGATAACACCACCCCCCTTGGCGGTGAATTCCATATCTTTCTTGTCCTCGCTGTAAAGAATCCCTTCCTTTGTCGTCTATGAAACCTGCGCTCTTCCAGTCTCAAAGGGTGACCTCTTGTTCTTTGTACATTTCTGTTAATGAACAGGTCACTGAAGAGCTCGTTATATTGGAGGGTTGAGACTCTCCTGCGGACATCCCTTCTGGTTCCGCAGGCTGAGTCAGCCCCTGTCCTTTATTCTGGGCAGACTTGACTGGTTACCACGGCTACAGTTACTCCATCTGTCGCACTCTCACTCTTTGCCCGCAAACATACTGGTTCCTGGGACCTGGTCGTTTATGACACAGACAGACATTCACTCGTTCTCTGCCCTTCTTCACAGTCGGGTGGCCCTCTTCACATTTCACCTCAGACATTCTGGGTTCTGGCACAGACGGACAGGCACAACCTTTATGCCCACTGCCCATGAGGCTGCCCTGGTACATTTTTAAACACCGCCCTTTCTATAGTAGGGCCCTTAGAAGACTTGGATAAATCACAGGTATCCTTAGGTATATACTTTGATAACAGCCTACCCAAATCAGTACCCAGTAACAGTAGGAATGTTATCCGATTCCCTCACATCTTACATCCTTCCCTGCTACCCAATCCAAAACTACTTGTGCCATTGGCACTGCAGGACCTACTCCCCCAATTCCCCTCACTGTTAAGGTCTTGTCAGGAATAAAGTCCTCGGAGCTCACTAGCTCTGGACCCACAAGATTAACTTCTGCCCCCCGTGTCTGAGTCCCACAGTTACCTCGTTTCCCACGGTGACAGGTTGCATATTCACATTGGGGGTGTTCTGAGCGTTGGAGACGAACAACACCGAAGATGGTGACCCCGAGGGGCGACTCCCTCCAGATGGGGGTGCAGGCTTCCTCTTATCTGGGCACGTATTACGAAGGTGCCCCACTTTGTTACAAATAAAACATCTGCGGCTATCCCCACGCGTAGAAATGGCGCTAGCTCCCCCTCTCCCTGCGGTAGAAGCTAATGCAGATGGTGGTACAGCAGGTTGGGTGATGGGGAGCTGTGGTGCAGTGGTTTTCCAGCTGGACGCTCCCTTAGTAAAAACTCTGCTCCGGTCCGCTGGTGCTTGGTTGGCAGTGTGGAAATTCGCCAGCTCACCCTCTTCCAATGCTGTTTTGGGTTTCCAGACCAGCAGCCGTTCTTGCATATTGGCTGGGCACTGCTGCAAAAACTGTTCCTTGATGATCAGATCTTCGTACACCTCAGGGGTAAGGTTGTACCGTTTCTGCAGTGCAGCCTTAATTGCCTCATAGTCCTGGTCAGATTCTGCTGGTAGCTCCGCAAGTGCTTCCAGCGCAGGACCTCTGAGACCAGGAGTGAGGTACTTTGCCCACTGGTCCTTTGGTAATTGGAACTGCCAGCAAACATTTTCAAAACTGTGCAGGAAAACATCCAGATCCCCATCTTTGTCCAAAGTTGGGAAATTCTCTGCACATGGTTCAGGTGCAGAAGAGTCTCTCAAACCAAAACTGACAGGCGAGGCACTTAACCTCTCCAACTCTGCCAGTTTTAGTTCATGCTCCCTCGCGGCCTGGCGCTCCGCAGCCTCCCTCGCGGCCTGGCGCTCCGCAGCCTCCCTCGCCGCCTGGCCCCGCGGCAGAGACTCCCTCCTCTGGCGCTCCCCAGCCTCCCTCGCGGCCTGGCGCTCCACAGCCTCCTGATAGTTAAGGATAAGCTGAAGTCTTAGGTTTGCATCTGCTGAGTCCGCGTATTTGAAAACAGTTTGTAGATATGAGTCCAAGGGATCTCCAGATCTCGGTAGGTCACTGACACCAGTTGCAGGTATGTCCGTGACCATGCCTCCCTCTGAAGTGTTTGAGGCATCACTTTGTGCTGCTTGTTGCATGTCATCGTCCACCAAATCTTGTACTAGCTCCTCTTTGGTTTTTCCCTGGCAGGGAATCAATCTCTCACGGCAAAGACGGTATAGTGCTGCCTTGGACCGCGCCTGGTACTCCATTTTAAACTGGCCCAAACAAATGATGGCAAATAAGAAAAACAAAGAAAAGGGGGGCTGTTGAGGTGTAAATATACTATGTATGCACTGAGTTCAGAATTTGGAAATTGAGAAACAATGTATTTAGTGCCTGGATTAACTATCAAATCCAGCAACACTGAAAAATCTTTTAGTTATCCCACCGCTATGCCACCAGTTTGCCACAAACGCACCCTACTCCAAGCGTGCGCGTGATTTGGTTCTGGTGGTAAAAGGGTTACCTGTCTACCCTAGATAATGCTAAAAATAAAAATATCCACCCTTAATACCACCCAACATTAACTATAATGATATAACTAATAACCATAATTGCTGCCACCACCGATTATAAATAAAATGGTCTAAAACCAGGTAATGTGAGTCTTTACCAAACAAAAAAATAGTCACAGTGCATACAAAAAAAGATGATGAACAGATTTACACCAAACAGATAAAAATAAAAAGGAGAAATTACAGAAAACCTAACTACTCACTTGAATGGTAAAGTAACAGTTTTTCTGTCTGAAGGATCCGGCAAGGAAAATGAGATCTTGGCCCCTCATTAGCACACTGACCGAATCCCTATCGTTAAATTTATACAGTTTCCAGTTCATCTCATGTTTCCAAGCCGGCCCAGAGGCGGTATAGGGGGAGGGACGATGTACCTATAGGAACCATAAGTGACCTCCCCCTTGTGTTGTGGAAACATATCAGTCAAAATAACTCATTATTCCATTTTATCCTCCACAGCAATAATTCATGTATTTATGAATTTCTTGTAAATTATGAAGTCCATAGGTATGTCACACTTGCTACTTATGACTGAATACCACGGACTTCACAATTTCTTCCAAACCGCTTAAGTTGCACTAGCCATATTTGTATTCTTTTTGTAGGGTGCGCTTTCCCGTTCTAGATATGCACAAAATGAGGTTTAATTATGAATCTATGGTGTCACAGACGCCTCCATGCCATGGGCTGCTGGAGGGGCCCGAGTGCCAGCCTCCTCTCTACAGACTATGGGCCCTGGTAAGGAGTATCACATTATCTCAATCATAAGAGACCTCTATGACCAGTATTTGCACCTGGGTCTAATATCCAGCAGGTTTCCTGGAGCCGCATGTATTTACCATCTTCTCCCAACAGACTACAATAGAGACCCCCTACTGGGCTGGGTGCAAATACTGGGTCATGTGCAAAGGAGGGCGGGATGAATAACCGTGTGTGTGTATTGGATGCGAATCAACCCCTTGTACCGTCTATAGGATGCAAATCAACCCTTTGTACCATCTATTGGATACAAATCAACCCTTTGTACTCTCTATTGGATGCAAATCAACCCCTTGTACGGTCTATTGGATGCAAATCAACCCCTTGTACCATCTATTGGATGCAAATCAACCCCTTGTACTGTTTAAATATCCCTGTGTTTCCAAATAAACTGAGTCCTGGTTTAACCTCAACAGGACTGCTGCCTGATGCTTGGGGTGGGCTGCTATGGTTTTTCTACTTCACGTGTTTTTTTTTGAACGCGGCGAGGATTTGATTTCGATTTTGGATCACGGACCTTGTACTTCGTTTGAGACTGCACTCCTGCAGTAGACCTGGACTTTTTTGTCCTGATGGGTAGAGGTAGTGCGATGCCTTATGGCTCCCTCCTCTTCGGAGGAGGACCAGAAGATCCGACCCTCCTGCAGGTCTTATTGGCGGGGAGGGGAGGAATTTTTTTTTTTTTCAGGACAATAGCCATGCTGTGTAGCTAACCTTCGGATAGCCACAGTGCCAATGCAGCCCCGGTGCAGCAACGTCCCCCCATTCTACAACGCTGGTTCTACCTGGCGCTGTTGGTCAATTGTTGGTGTCCCGGCAGGAGGAAGCAACGATTGGCGGGAGTACAGGGCGCCCCGTCACGTATGGGTTATTGTTGATGCATGTGTTGGATATTACCTTGGAAGAAATGGTTTTCCTGACTGCTAGTGGTCACTTAGCATATCAAAAGAATCCACTATCTATGGGAGGATCCAGACATACAGTGGATCACTCAGCAAGTAGACAGAGGCACCGCCGCTGTAAGATTTCACACCTTGCAGAGAGCTCTGTTTGGAGTCCGAGCTTCATGAGACAAATTCATCTTATAAGACCTTTCGGCACCACACGCCTATACAATTGAATTAACCCCTCTCATGCTGAAATTGGCCATACCATCTCTACCAGGTAGCAAGTCCATGTATGCACAACACAAGTTGGCGTGACACCGAACTCTTCCAAAATAAAAATAAATTGGTTGCTTAAGATGTCAATTAGTTGCAGGGTTCAGCAGAGCCAGAGCTGACTGGAGGCGAGATCACGTGGCAGGAGATATATTCAGCCAAATCCATCTCCATTTTGCTGGGGAAAGGGGCAAGTGCATTTAGGGGGATTCTGAAGAATACCCCATGTGTCTGCAAAAACAGACCTTGCAACTATCATTTGTATTAAAGTGCATATGATGGCTGGAGTGTCCCTTTAGTCAGTTCTTTCTTGTGTTCAGATAACTTTACGCCAATCCCATGGATGTTTAAATTCTCTCACTTTATCAGCCTCTACGAGCTGCTCCACGTATTCACCACCATCACAGGCACCTTTTCAGTCTTAAGGACTTATTATTCACCCAATATCCCACATAAAGGGGTACAAGACAGATGAATAAATTACAATACACTCAGCAGCTCCGCAGGTAGACAGACACTAGCATGTACAATACCTGATTCCACGTGGAGAAATCCACTTTATCTGCAGCGTTGAAAGCCATGAGATTGTATCTCTTACTGGGATTCCTGTACAAGAGAGAGTTACATTATTTTATTAAAATATCTGTTTAAAGAGACAGCATAAGATTTGCTCATCCGTAAGTAAATTAAATACACCTATATAGAAGAGTCTGTACTTTAACAGAGATTGTGAAAGAACACATTGGATAAAATAGACTGTGTTGGCAAGCATTCACTGTGCCTTAAACGTAGCGCTAAAGGATTTCCACAAATGCATCACTTGATAAAGAAAACCCCTTATAATAATTTCGTAGTTCACTCACATACAAATGCCCAAAGGGAAAACATAATTCTATTCATGGGGGAAGCGTCTACCTATTCCCTGGATTTACAGGGTTATTTCGCACGCTTTACAGAACCAACAGGAGCAAAGTGAGTTAGCTGGTTAATCAGTAAAGATCAGTTCCCGACGTATGGTATAGGACTCATTCTTTAAAGGAAGGATTCTACGGGTAAGTAGAGTGCAAATACATACCTGGGAACTCGTACCACATATTCAGTGACAGACTGGCCGCTGGAGGACTGACTGGTGTTCTGCGTGTGAGAAGAGTACAAAGATGTATGAGAGAGCAATGTGGAAAAAGGGGGGGGCAATAGCAGACTGAGGGGCTTTCATCTTATCTGAATACACAAGTACAGTAATGGAGCAGGGATTTTACAGTAATTGCAGGGAAAGCTAAAGTAGAGGCTAAAAGACAAGGGATGTGAGAGAAGGAGTAACATACAGGAAAAAATAAAATGTTAGAAGGGAAATGAAGAGGAAATCGGGACTGACTTCAATGAAACAGGTTATTCACTAAAAGGGAGAGTAGAGTTTCAGCTCCCTGATTCACTCCAGCAAGCTTCTGCTGCAGGAAGAGCTTGACTGGCCCTGTATAATGTATACTTAAATCAGTGAGATTCCCCCCAACACACACACACACTTACGCACCCAGTGAATTATGTATTATACAGGGCTAGCTCATCCCAACTTGCTTGACAAACATGCCAATGTAAAAACACTCTCTTTAGTGAATAAACCCCAAAGTGTGTAGGAGAAAGGTCTGAGTGAAGGGAAAGCAGTAGAGAGGGGAATACGGCGGACAGCGTGATGGTCTGGGGTGCAGGCTTACCAGGGATGTCATGACTGATTTCAGTATTGTGAAGATCTAAAATAAATTGGAAAATACATTATACATACTGACATCAAAGAGGATAAGGTCAGATCAGTAACCACACATTTATAAGGACTAAGTGTGGGGGTTTAGTCCAACGCAGAGAAGGTATAAAGGAAATCGGTGGGCAGGGATACAGAAAAAAGAAGGAAACATGGCACGTAGTGGGTGCTTGTGAACAACGGAGCAATGCCGGGGCAGATCCGCCAGCTGCAGAGATAAGCGGGAGACAATTACGGTGCAGCTAGAACACCAAGCGATGGGAAGGAGGTCTGAGAGAGAGAGAAAAAAAGACAAAGGCAGGGACAGCGAGGAACGGAAAAATCAGTGGCAAGAGGAAAGACCAAGGAGCCCCGGAGCAAAGGGGACGCGGCAGAGCGGGCAGACCAAGGAGCAGGGAGGAAAGGATGATTAAACCCAGCAGTGGGCTGCCCAAAACAAGTCATAAAGTGGAAGATGGGGAGCAGACCCCAGAATGAGGAAAGTGATGCCGCGGGGCTGATAAAAGCAAAGAGACAGAAGGGAGAGCAAAATATTCAGGAACAGCTACTAAAGAACAATTTGGAGTTAACCCTTTTACTGACTATCCTGCTTCACAATGCGAGACGATGCGTTATAATAAATAGCGGGAAGCGATTTTCCTTTAGTTAACGGACACGGCTCCATTGAACAAAAAGCCCCGAGGACCCGCTCCAGGCATCAGTAAACAATGCACTCCACAGAAAAACAAACCTCGGGGGTAACTGGGGGCAAAAGAGAAGACAGTGGCAACTCCGATGATGTAAACCGGCCCGCAATGGCCTCGCACCACGATAGAGGGAAGATGAGCTGCGATATTACAGCGCCCTTACACAATTTACTAAAGCGTTCAACGTTCCTTCCACACTCTTACCCAGGTAACCGCTACAACTTCCGCTTCCTGTCTCTAACTTTACATTTCCGGGTCACACTGCGTACTAGTTTGGCGTAATCCATTGAAAACCGCTCAACTCATACAGCGGCCTTACATTGTTAAGGGCAATGTAATGTTAAGGGCGTATTTGTTAAGGGCAGCAGAGCCTTGACGGCCATATTAATCACTGGAAGCGTTCCGATTTCCATAGCAACGCAGCCTGAATCCATGCAGATAAATAAGTCAAGCGGAACATCCTTGTCGTCACCTTAAGTAAATACATATCCACTTCCCTCAGAACACAGAACATCGCAGAATGTGCGTTCATTTAATAAACATTTATCACAGCCATTATATGGCTGACAAAGTATCAAAGACCGTATATAATAATTGGAGTAAATGAAATATAACCTGGGATTATGCTATGTTCCACAAAAAACATCACAGGCCTACAAAATAAACATTTGACACATAAGCATTTATTATGGTAAGATCATTGGTGGGTTAGGGAACGTTGTCAAGAACTGCATTTACTCAGTAACTACCATTACATAAGTTATGGTGAGTAAAGGTGATGGAAAACCTCTCCACTTAAAATTAAGGGGGTGGTAGAAGCATTTATTAAACAACTCATCTACGGCCACCAGACAATTCCCCTCAATCTGTAGGCAATATCACCAAGCAGAGTAAAGGGATATCGCTATCCGGTACCCAAATAACCAGGCAAGACTAGGCTGTAGGTACAAGAGGAGAACTGATTTATCTTAGACACAGATGGCTTCCAGCAAAACACACATTAACATAAAACAAGATATTGGGATACAAACCACCCCCTTAATCTGCCTCCCAGAGACAACAGGAGCAGTAAAGGGATTAACAATACAAAAGGATAGACGCCACTCAGATAAGGAATACACATTGTCTTGATTAGATTATCTCTCAGACCTTAGTGCGCTGTGTGTAAACAGTTAGGAAATAAAATATATTTTTATTAATAACACACAAAAGGATAACATTAACTGAGGGGTAGGGTGACTCTAGGAACCATCACAGTCCCAAAATGCTGGAACCCCAAAACTTTTTCCATGCACTAATTCTACCAGCAGCCTTTGCAGTAGTATTTTTGATGTGTATTTTTCCCATACAATCCGTACTTTTGGTATGAATTTACAGGTCCAGGTATATGCCGCTGTCACACAACACCCCCAATATGTGTTCAGCATCTCCAGAGTACAGTGATACCCCACATGCATGGTCAGGTTGTTTAGGGCTGAAAGGCCACATTTGGGACGTGTGCATTTTTCAAATCGGAAATTTGACAAGTAGACATCCTTCCTCGTGTGTTCATTGGGACATTGTTGAACCCGGCCAATTTAATTTACCCCATCGTTGAACTCCTCCTAAACTCTTTTAAAACAGACGCCCACCAGGTTCTTGTGATATTAAAGAATGAGACAAAGATAAATAATGTCAGAACTTTTCCCTCCTTTAATGTGACCGATAACGTGAACAATTCAATTGCAAAACAAACTGAAATAACTGAAAACAACTCACAATAACCTGGTTGCGTAGGTGTGCACACCCTTAAACTAATACTTTGTTACACCACCTTTTGATTTCATTACAGCAATCAGTCTTTTTGGGTAGGAGTCTATTAGCACGGCACATCTTGACGTGGTAATATATGCCCACTTTTCTTTGCAAAAGCTCTCCACATCTGTCCTCTTCAGATCACCCCACAGATGTTCAAATGGATCCAGGTCTGGGCTCTGGCTGGGCCATTCCAAAACGTTCATCTTCTTCTGGTGAAGCCATGCTTTTGTGGATTTGGATGTGTGTTTTGGGTCATTGCCGTGCTGAAAGGTGAACTCCCTCTTCAGCTTCCCAACAGACGCCTGAAGGTTTTACACCAAAATTGCCTGGTATTTGGAACGGTTCATAATTCCCTCCACCCTGACTAAGGTCCCGGTTCCAGCTAAAGAAAAACAGCCCCAAAGCTGCCACCACCATGGTTCACCGTTTTGCCACCCTACCCCATAGCCCATTCATATGAAGAATACGGGAGATTGTTGCCACATGTAGCACACAGCCAGTACTTGCCAGAAATTCCTGCAGTTCCTTTAAGGTTGCCGTAGGCCTCTTGCAAACCTCCTTGACCAGCTTTCTTCTAGTCTTTTCATCGATTTTGGAAGGACGTCCAGTTCTTGGTAATGTCTCTGTTGTGCCATATTTTCTCCACTTGATGATGACTGCTTTCACTGTGTTCCACGGTATATCTAACGCTTTGGAAATTTTCTTGTACCCTTCTCCTGACCGATATCTTTCAACAATGAGATCCCTCTGATGCTTTGGAAGCTCTCTCCGGACCACGGCTTTTGCTCTGAGATGCAAGTAAGCAAATGTCAGGTAAATCCTACTAGAACAGCTTTATTTGTGATTAAT
>VKOC01019053.1:0-16038 GCA_009364415.1 Spea multiplicata | reverse complement strand
GTGCTACCCTACCCAGCTATACCTATGTGCACTAGCATACCTAGTTTAGCTAAATTTGATGGGACAGGAAAAAAGCAGGACTGTCCCTGAAAAAGTTGGGTCTGTTGGCAGGTATGTGGATGGAAAAATGTTATAGGGTGAAGTGTGATTTATAGTGTTAATGCTAGTGAGTGTAGAAAAAATGAAGGCCAGGGCAAATAACAGGAGGAAATGTCCTTCTGATTTGTGAATTGTACGTGTGTGTTATGTGTGTTATGTCACTGTGTTATATGTGTTATGTGTTATGTTTGGTAGGTTGTGTATCAGACGGAAAAAAATTAAATGGAAATGGAAAAGGCGAATGAGTGGGCAATTGGTGACCCACTCACCTGTTTCACCCCAGGGCAAAGCATCCAAGCAACTGTCAGTCCTAGAAGTTTGGCAGCGGACTTCCAGAACTCAGACACTAGGCCCTAGCGTAAATTAGCTACACCGGCGGAGATAGCAGGCGTTGCCACACCGCAAACAAGTGCAACCAGGGGGAGAAACTACCTTGAACATTTTGGACATTTGAGGCATGATTTCAGCCAGGAAGCGAACTGGCAAAAGATGCTGGCACCAGCAGCAGGAGCATTGGGAAAGGTGAATGAGTGGGCAATTGACGACCCGCTCACCTATTTCACCACAGAGCAAAGCATCCAAAGACTGTTAGTCCTAGACGTTTGGGAGTGGACTTACAGAACTTAGACACAAGGCCCTAGCGTAAATTAGCTACACCGGCAGAGGTAGCAGACGTTGCCACACTGCAAACACATGCAACCAGGGGGAGAAACTACCTTGAACATTAGAGAAAGAAAATTAACTTTCCAAGCTAAGAGCTGGGTAACCCAACTTGGGCAGATTGAATTTAAGAAACGCTGTGAACTCAGTATGTTTCCAGTCATAGAAAACACGCGCTCACTTTGATCAGCGGTTGGCGGACATGATAGTAGCTGCTGCGCAACCCATGAGAGTGCAGGCCACACACTCTTCTTTTCATCCCAGTAGCTAAGAGGATCAACATTAGGCGCAGAAGGAACTTCACAGAGGTAAAGTTTGACCATTTCAGCAGCACTACTCTCCTTTCTGCTGCTAGCTCTGTCAGATGGTCCAACTATACTGCCAAGTGCCTCTTCCCAAAACACAGCTGCTCCACTCAGCTGTGTTGTGCTGCTTGTGGCACTGCTGCTGATGCTGCTGCTAGGAGTAGCAGACCACATCATCTCTTCCTCCTCCTGCACCTCTCCCTCCTCGAACAGCATTCCCATTTTATGCTGCCAATCACCCACCTTGTTAACCAATTGCTCCCGGTAGCTACTGAGAACATTGAATTTAATTGCTAGCTTTCCCTTAATTCTTGGATCTCAAAGGCACGCTAGCATCATTTTGGGACTCTCTTCCATGCGTTTGCGAAGGTGTATTTCTAGCAGATCCTTCAGCTTCCTGACTATGGCTGCTATGTCAGGATGTAGAGTGCCACCTTGAACAGCCTCACGGTTTTCAAGGAACACATCCATCTTGCTGCCTAGATGGGAGAACACTGGGATTGCCTGGGCCAGACTGGCAGTGTTTGAGCTTAAATTTCCAGTGGCATCCCTGAATGGTTTAAGGACTGCCACTAGCTGAGCCATCACTGTCCAATCCTCCCTCTCTTGCTCTTACCTCAAAAGTTGGCTAGTCTTATGGTGAAAGTGCCCAGCGATCTTTCTGCAGTGGGACAGAATTACTGCTGCTACATTAGTTCCTTCTGACATTGCTGCCTTCACTACAAGATGGATGATGTGGGCTGCACAGCGCACACCAACAATATGACCATCTCGCAGCGCTTTCACCATATTGGCACCTCCGTCAGTTACCACAAAACCAACTTCAACATTGGTGCCCGCCTCTGCTCCCACCCAAAAGCTAAACATTTTCCTCATTGCATGCAAAATATTTTGTGAAGTGTGCTTTTCATCCACCACTTCTGCATGGAGAAGGAATGATCGGTAGCCTGCTACAGCAGCTGGTTGCCACCAGTGTGCTGTCAAAGAAAGAAAGGCATGCTGCCGCTAGGTGCACTCCACAAATCTGTTGTGAAATGAACAGACTGACCAGCAGCCTTGGAAAGCTCCTCTTTCACTGCTGAAACACAGGACCGATACAATGAGGGGACAATGTTCCTACTGAAAGTGGAACGTGACGGAACTGTGTATTGTGGAGCCACAGCCGCCATCAATTGTTTGAAAGGCTCCCCTTCAATCATGGAGAAGGATGCCCCTCCAACAGCAATGAACTGACCAATAAGTCGCATTACTTTATTGGCCTGCTGTTTGGACATTGACCTTTTGGAGTGGAATGCCACAAATTGTTCCAGGGTGGGCTGGACATGCAGTGCTCCAACCTGCCTTGGTCTCTGGCTGCCAGCACTAGCTGCTGCTGCTATTGGCTCAGAGGCAGCTCTTGGGTTTTTTCCACTTTCTCTGGAGATGGTACTAGTTGTTGTTGTAGTACCACGGCCACCAGCTATGCTGCCTGCACTACGTTTTACTTCTGCATCTTTCCCCAATAGCAGAACGTTGTGTTGAGTGCTGAGGTGATGCTTCATGCTAGCACTGGTAAAATGGCCAGACACTTTACCTCTGCTTATTAGCTTCCCACAATGTTTGAACTTTCCAAAGCCCTTCTTTTCAAAGTGCACCCAAATTGGGGCACGCATAGCCTTGGAGTGTGCCTTGGGTGCTGCTTCTACTGCTCTGGGTGGATGATCAGAGGCAGAACTAGTGGTGGTGGCACTGGTGGTACCAGTACTGGCCATAGTGGGACTGCTAATTGCTTTAACTGGCTTGCTAGAGGTACTAGGAGGACATGGCGTGGCGGTACCGGTGGGAACAGTAGGCGCAGCACTAGTGGTGGTAGAGGGGGTGGTGGTTTTCCCTACGAAGGAATGAGATCGCTTTGGTTTGGGAAAACCCCTCTGAGTCTTGCTGCTAATTTGGCTCTGCTTGGTACCTTGCATGCTGCTTGTGGATGGGGAAGATGCTGCTTGGGGCAAAAGGCACTTCTTTTTACTCACTGGGCTAGCAGAAGTACTAGTTGTGCTACCCTTTAACTTTGAACGTGCTTCTGGTGCTTTAGGCTTTCCGTAAAAAACCATAGAGCTTGTGGGCCTAGCAGCACTACTACTGCCTGCTTTTGGTGCCTTTCCTTTACTTGATGATCCTTCAAGCAATGCTTCCCCAAATGATAAGCGAGAGCTTGGCCTACTTGGCTGACTAGACTGACGCAAAGGCTGCATCTTAGAACTGGTGGTGGTGCTGGTGGTGCTAGATGGAGCTTGTCCCTCCTTAGTCCCAAAAGGAGGATCCATTTCAAATTTTGTGTTGTGTGTGTAGTGTAGTGTTTAAAACTATTTAAAAAAAGGAAAAAAAATTAGACAAAAAAATTAGAGGAAGTTCTCTTCAGTGCTACTGCTGAAAAAGTAAAACTATGCACAACTGCACTGTGCTGTTGTGTGCAATCTGCCAAAGTGCTCAAGTTATTTAAATTATTAACTCAAGATTAACTATTTATATTAACTAGCAGTATGCCGCACTAGTCACAATGAGAAGGCTGAGGTTCTTATCTCACAGATGTTTAATGCACATATCGGGTTCCAACTAAGACATTTACATCAACACCGTAGAACTAAATAAAGATAAATTATAAAAGACAAATAATCAGACATACAGTCAATTACATAAAAAAACACATGACTGGAAACTCATAATTAGACAGAAATATACCTACATACCACTTTTGCCTGCTTGTGAACTAAGAAAGGGGTTTGTAACTTGAATTTTCTTAATCAGATGGCTTATGATTTTCAGGGATAACTTTATGACTTCTAATGACAAGACCATTCAATCCTTTATGTAAGTGACTTGTAACAATGCATTATGGGAATAAAATACATTGACAATTATGCTCATAAGCGCCATCTAGTGGACACAGAAAACGTGGCTGCAAACACAAGCAGTATTTTATTTTTAATTCTAAGATTTTACTAGTCTCATGACGTAAAGTCATGATTTTATTAAGGACACGGAGGCGAGTATTATATTGCATTCTCTTTCCTTTAATACTACTCCCTCAGCAGCAAAAAATACAGGAAGTAGTTAACTGAAGAGAAAAACATTCATAAACATATATAACAAGCCAGCCAATCAGCAACCGATCCAGGAACATCACAGGGCGCGATATACTGTTGCACTTCCTCTTTTCTTGCGGAACAAATCAGACCGGAACCAACAAAACCCGAGCAGAAACAGGCAGCTCAAACACCGGACACCTCGCCGAAAGTATCCAGAAGACATCAAGCTGAAACAAAGAGAAATAAGACATCGGTAGTAACCATGGAAAAAGTAAACATAAATAAATACATGATCAACCATAGACAGAGGCAAAATACTCACCCCACCAGCTAAGGGAGGGAAAAAAGGGGGGGAATAATACTCGCCTCCTTAATAAAATCATGACTTTACGTCATGAGACTAGTAAAATCTTTAATAAGGACACGGAGGCTCCTATTATATTGCAATTTTAAAGCTGATCAACCAGACGTTCAGAAAAATGATGGATAGGGCGAAGATAGAATTCCCGAAACGTAGAATCAGAAGACCAGTCCGCAGCCTTCAAAATATCCTCCATACGACAACCAAGGACCGCAGCCTTAGATGCCGAAGCACACCTAACAGAGTGAGGAGAAAAAAGGAAGTGTCAATGCCCGCCCGATGCAAGATCCACTTCACCATCTGGAAAGAGTGGAAGAAGAAACAGAAGCATGAGGTCGCCTAAAAGAAATGAATAATGAAAGAGATGAGGAACTCCGAAGATCCCTAGTGCGGTTCTCATATTCCCGAAGGCAAAGCACGGGACAAAGGAGGGGACGAAGAGGAAAAGAAGGATAAAAAAAACGATTTAATATTGGTCTTAGTCCTCCTAGAAATATCAAACAAAACTCCATCTGGACGATAGACCTTAGCAGAAAAATCCAAGGCCCTAACATCAGAAACCCTCTTACAGGAGAGAACACAGAGCAAAAGTAAAAGTTTTGCAGATAACTCCTCAAGCGACAGATCATGATTAGGAGACCAAGTCTCCAGAAACCGAAGGACCACATTGACGTCCCATGTAGAGGAGTAACGGGGTACAGGGGGGCTGGAAAAACGAATACCCTTCAGCAACCTACATACCAAAGGGTGCTGGCCAACAGGAACTCCATCTACAGGAGAGTGTCCAGCTGAAATGGCCGATACAAATTTACCGTGCGATACGCTTTATTGTCTTGGAAAAGATCCGTAAGGAAAGAAAGAACCATATTTAGAGGGGCTGAAACGGGATCCAATGACCGTCCCAGGCACCAGCTGGACCAGGAGCGCCATGCTGAAGAATAGGCTCTTCTAGTACCCGGGGCCCACGCATCGGCCAGGAGGAGGAGAGTTCGCTGTGAAATACCCTCGACAGACCAGGGTCCCCGGAAACATGCCAAGCTACCAACTGAAGCTTGTTCAGAAGAATCAGGTCGTGCGGATGATGGTCCGGGTCGAGGAGCAGGTCCCGGAAGGAGGGGAGACGCCTGGGAAAATCCGTCGACATTTCCAACAGTTTGGGAAACCAAGGCTGAGATTTCCACAACGGAGTTATCAGAATGAGAGATGTCCGGAATCGAATCATATGCAAAATCGTCCGCGCGATCATGCTGAAAGGAGGAAATGCGTAAAGGAGGGTCTGCGGCCACTGTTGGAGAAATGCGTCCGTGGCAAGGGCCTCCGGATCCGGCCGCCAACTGAACAACCTCGGGAGCTGCGAATTCAGACGAGACGCGAACAAGTCGATCTCCATCGGACCCCAAAGACGGTGGAGTTTGGCGAAGACAGAGGGATGAAGGCGCCAATCCCCGGAATCCCTGAGAAACCGCGAGTTCCAATCCGCCGTGAGATTGGAAAGACCTGGAATGTGGACGGCGGTCATGGAGATATCATGAAGAAGACAATACTTCCAGAAATCTCTTGCGAGACATGCCAACAGCCTGGATTTGGTGCCCCCAAGATGGTTGATGTACCGAACCGCCGCCACGTTGTCCAACTTGAGAAGGACGGAACAGGAGGCTTTGGGAGGCGCCAGGCTCCGGATGGCAAAAGAACCGGCTAATAGTTCCAGGCAGTTGATGTGAAGAAGAGACTCCTCGGAAGACCACCTGCCGCCTGTAGATATAGTCCCGTAGCGCGCTCCCCAGCCATGTAAGCTGGCGTCCGATTCTATAACCACGTCTGGAGTGGTGCCGAAGATGGCTCTGCCATTCCAAGCTTCCATGTGGGACAACCACCACATCAGCTCGTCTCTGGATTCGGCGTCGAGAGAGACACAATTTTCATAAGAGGGCACCGAAGCGAGCGACGAAGTTCGTAACCTTTGCAGCGCCCGGTAGTGGAGCGGACCCGGGAATATGGCCTGAATGGAAGAGGACAACAGCCCTATCATCCTCGCCACCTGACGCACGGTCACCGTCTCCAGACGCAGCAAGTGTCTGATCTCTTTCTTGATGGCCATGATCTTGGACTGTGGAAGAAAGAGACTGTTGATCGGAGTCTATCCGAAAACCCAGAAATTCCATAGTCTGAGATGGCATGAAACAGGATTTCTCTCCATTTATGAGGAACCCCAGGGACTGAAGAAGATGAAGGGACCAATCGAGGTGCGACCGGAGGAGCGAAGGAGACTGAGCCAGGATGAGGATGTCGTCCAGATAGATTATGAGACGCACACCCCGAGAACGAAGAAACGCCACCACCGGTTTCATGACCTTCGTAAAACACCACAGGGCCGATTAAAAGGCCGAAAGGTAGACATGTAAACCTCCACTTCTGACCTGCCCAAAGAAACTGAAGGAAATTCTGGTGAGAGGACTCGATCGGTATCGTGAAATATGCGTCCTGAAGATCCAATTTCACCATCCAATCCCCTGGTAACAATAGATCCTGGAGACAGTGGATCTCTTCCATTTTGAAGTGGTGATACACCACATACGCATTGAGGGGTCAGAGGTTGATGACCGGACGGGAACCCCCTCCTTTCTTTGGAACCAGGAAGAGAGAACTGACATACCCTAGGGCGAGCATGGGAGTTGGTAAAATAGCACCCTTTTGATAGAGCGACCTTACCTTGTCTGAAATCAGGTGCCTCTGAATAAGCGGTAACCTTGGGGAAGAAGGAGGTCTGACCTGTCGAGGAGAAACAATTAGTTCCAACCGATAGCCCTTGGCCGTATTTAGCACCCAAGCATCTGAGGTTATCAGTGCGCAAACGTGAGCAAACGCCGCTAGGCGCCGCCCACCATCGGGGAATCGAGAGACGAGGAGAAAGGACTTACCGTAAGGACGTCTAGATGAGAAATATCCTCTGGAACCTCTGGAGGATGTAGGGCGACCCCTGGAGGGGAAGAAGGGAGTCGGTCTGGGGTCCGGGAGAGCTGGGCGTTGAGAGAAGGAGCCTCTGTAGGTTCCGTGGAAACGGGAACTCCGGCCAGACGAACGGCCCCTGCTTTGTCCGGCCCCTACAAAAACTCTAGGGGCAAAAACCCGTTTCATAGACGACTGAGCCTTATCGAGGGCAGTAAAGGTTTTAACAAAAGAGCCCACATTTTTAACAAACCAGTCGCCAAATAACAGACCCTTGGCCGAAGGACCCGACTCCTGCGTAGCCATATTGACCAATTTGGGCTCAATCTTAATGAGGATGGACTTGCGCCTCTCAGCGCAAAGGGCAGCATTAGCATTGCCCGTTAAACACACCAGACGTTGAAGCCATCCCAAAGCCTCATCAAAGTCAAAAGTGTCAGGAGAAGCTTTTCCCGCTTCAAGCAATTCAAACAATTTTGTGATGGGACCCAAACTGTCAAGGAGTTTATCCTGACAATGGCGAAGAGAAAACTCCAAGCCTCTCCTGGGCTTCCAGCCCGTTTTAGACAGGAATTGTATAATCTGAGGATCAACCTCAGGGGTCTTACACACCTCATCAGGAACAATAGGTCTAGGGCATTCAGCTCTAAGCTTACGCCTGCTCTCTTTAATGAGGGGTTTACGCACCCTGAGAGCAAGATATTGGGCTATATGTGCCGGGGATCCCATTCGGCGGATCGTGGGTGGCGCAGATTATCTGGGTCAAAGAGAGGATTGCCCATAGGGTCTCTAACATAGGCATCAGCCTCACCAGAAGGGGCCAGCATCTGGACCGTATCGTCCCCAGAAGGGAATACAGAACCTCAGGGGTATCATCCTCATCAGAAAGATCAGAAGGGTCTTTATAGGAGGCAACATCATCCCCACTCTCATCAGATTCTGATGAATCAATTTGAGCTTTAGCTCTCTTCCAATGTCTGGCCGTTTTTGTCCGGTCAGGGACTCTTTTGCGCGGTACACCAGCGCTCTCTGGGACAGGAATAGTAGCCTTGTCCATCATGACATCAGCATGGCTGTCAGTCAGTGGTGGGGTAGTGTGCTTAGCCTTAAACAGGGCCTTTTTGCCTAATGAGGCAGGAACAGGCACCTGGAGTAAAGCCTGCTGTAGAGACTGGGTGATAGAGTGAGACATAGCAGAGGAAAGGGCCTTAGTAATGGAGTGAGACATGGTGGCATCAAGCAGGGATTGGAAATCCTCTGAAGACAGAGGCTGAGCATCATCAGCCTGATCCCTAGTGGATGAGCCTGCAACCCCAGCAGGAGCAGACTGGTCCCCAAAATGATCCATAAGGGAAATCAAATTGAAACTGAACTAAAACACAAGAGAAATGGCCAAGAAAATAAAATAAGGGTTGATTAACCCGAGGGAAATAACACCTGTAGAAAACAAAGGAGTAGAAGTGTCAGCCGATAAAGAGCGTGAAGCTGCAATCGCGGGAAAAAACCTAGAAGAAGCGCGAACAAAAAAATGGCCGCCGCACGAGTCAGTGCGCATGCGCGCACTGGACTCAACAGTCAGGAACGAAGCCGAACGCTGCACGAGTCAGGGCGCATGCGCGCACCGGGCTCGCCGGCAAAGAACAAAACCGGAGACACGGAGGCTGCAAGGAGAAGCACCGCGTTGCGGGCGGAGAAAATAAACAGCAGGTAAGAGGCAAAAGGTAGAGAAGGGGCGCCGAAAACGGCAAAGAAATTGTGGCGCACACAACCGAAAACGGAACAGTACGGTAGCAATACGGGAGACAGAAATATACAGGAGAAAATAATAATAAAAACGGTAGCAAATACTCGTAATAAATACAAGAATAACAGCAATAAATTGGAGCAAAGAAATACTCAACTGTCCGCTGAGGAAGCAGCAAGAAAAGAGGAAGTGCAACAGTATATAGCGCCCTGTGATGTTCCTGGATCGGTTGCTGATTGGCTGGCTTGTTATATATGTTTATGAATGTTTTTCTCTTCAGTTAACTACTTCCTGTATTTTTTGCTGCTGAGGGAGTAGTATTAAAGGAAAGAGAATGCAATATAATAGGAGCCTCCGTGTCCTTATTAAAATTTGAATTTACACGGGCCTAAGAGCCTAGCCTACTACTATGCTAAGCCTAAAGCTATATTCCTTACTATTCTAAGTCTAACTCTAGACAGACGCTCTCAAGCCCACTAAGATAAAGTGAGGTTAAATCAGATTCAGTATATGATTTATTAATTAATATTAAGTTATAAATATAATTAATAAATTAGATACTTATTTATGATGTATAGATAGAAATAGATATTAATTTAAAAAATAATACTTATATATATAATTTATTATATTATGTTATAACTTATTTAGAAAATTACTTATATTATATATAGATAGAAAATATATGATAGAATTTAGAATTACTTATAAAATTTTAATTCATCTATAATATATATAATATATATATATTTATATTATAATATTTATATAAAGAGCTGCAGCATCAGTACTAATAAGATTAGCTGAACTATAAGCTAGTAGTAATTATTAATTTTATTTATAGCTAATTATTAAGATAGCTAAAATGAATTATCTAATATTACTATAATGATTTTAGATTAGACACTAGTAGATGTCTTGAATGTCTACAGTACACTCTACACTAGTTTACTATAGTGTGTGTATATATATATATATATATCTGACAAATATATATAATAGTAATGTATATAATTATTATATATTCTATTAAATTATTATTTATAAATTTATTATTTACCTAAGTGAAGACAGGACAGGCAGTAGGCAGTGCCAGCCCAGGGCAAGGGCACACTGTGAGAAATGTACACTGTGAGAAATGGCAGGCTGAGGCTTACCAGTCTCACACAGAACAGAACAATCTCTCTCTCTGTAACGCTCGGATGCAGCACAGCAGTGTTGCCAAAGCAGTCACAGCCAAAAATGAATAGATCTCTCAGGCAAGCTCTGGTCTTTTATAAAGAATTCAAAAAACAGCAGCACAGGCATTGGACGAGAACCTTAGCGTGACGTCACACGAGCGAGCTGATTGGACAGACGAGGATCAGCTCAATCCTGTTTGAAATTTTGGCGGTTGCGCAGCGAAAATGAAGACGAGTCTTCGTCTTCGCCTACGTTTTGCCGGCACTGTATTCTGTTCTACGTTCCTTTGGAACGAACAAAAAAACGGACTCTTCGTGCTCGTTTTCATGTTCGCCCAAAGACGAATGCACAAGTCTAGAATTTACTATGATTCCGTTATAAAACTGTATATATTTCAGCAAGTAAATAGTTAAACATTTGCAGCTTCTTTTTGTAAATATTTGTTGTAACTTAGTATCAAGAGCTACCTAAAAGAACATACTTTGATTTACCATGAGTCTAAAACATGTACTGACACCATTGATAGTGCTGAGCATTGCAGCCAATCATCCCAGCATCCCAATATTGGGACTTTATTCTTCTACGCTATTTTCGGATTATTATTAATATATATATACATTTATTTATGTCCCTAAATGAATTAGACTGGATTTTTTTTTAAAAAGGGCTGTGTCCCATAATAAATTATATTAATGCTTTGAAAAAGCTTCATATTGGAATTTTTTAACCCCCATTTGCACTTTGCTATAAAAGTTTCACTCCTTGTATAACATGGAAAAATAGTGGCACTGTCTACTATTAACATTTTGGGAGTCTAACAAAGAATTATACCATCTGTGGCGTGAGCGGTCCTTTTTTCCTGCACAAAGAACATCAGAGACTATAAGGCTAGGTTTCCACTTGGTTTTTTTTTGCTAAAAACGCCCATAAAAACGCCAATAGCGCCACCTGGCGTTTTTTTAGTGAAAAAACGCTGCAGCCAGATGTTAGCTGTTCTTCAATAGGAAATCGCAAAATGCCATTTCCACTTGGCGTTTTTCTGTTTGGCGTTTTTTCAGTCCTGTTTGGCGTTTTTCTGCTTTTTTGGGCTCTGTGGCAGTTTTTCAAAATCGCAGCATGTTGACACTCTGGCGTTTTTTGCAAGGAAATCTTGGCGTTTTTCTCCAATAGAAGTCTATGGGAGAGAAAAAACGCCATGAAAAAGCCAAGTGGGTTTTATGCCTTGGCGTTTTTTATGGCGTTTTTCCCACAGTTACAATGCAGAGGATGGACCCAGTATCTGTGTGTCCTATGAGAAATAGGCTGGAACCAAACAGTTTCACACAAAACAAAGTTCATATTGAATTTTACACCATTTGGAACAAACATGCCATTACAAACAAACATACGCGACGCGTCAACTGGATCCTGCGTGCCAAAAGCAACAGCAAACAATTTGCACCATCATTTGGGGCACATCTTCTTAGAGGAGCAGACATTCGGAATAAAGCATGCCTTACAAACCACAGAAAAGAGGAAAAAGGGTCCGCCGGGGCGTTTAAGTAGAACTCTACCAAGTAAATGACATCAGGAGAGGGCAGATACTTGCTATTTACCCTAATCCCTTTTAGCTGGGTGAAACATCTAACTTGTAAAGGCTGGAAAAACTGCCTAAGGTCAAAAAAAGCAATTTCCACAGAAAGGCTAAAACGCCAGAAAAAACTCCAGAAAAAACGCCAAAACGCAGGAAAATGCAGTGGCAGTTTTCTTGGCTTTTTCCTGGCGTTTTTCATCAAGAAGAAAAACGCAGGACAAAAACCCAAGTGGAAACCTAGCCTAAGTCAAGTAGTAAGGAGTTGTGGATCATGAAAGCTGATTAACACACCAGCTGAGTGTGTCCATCTGTGTGTAAGTGCAATCATTTTGTATTTACTCTATTTATGAAGATACCATCCCATTTTGGTTTTGTTTTCTCTTTTCACTCAGATCACTAAGAATTGAGATAAGCCTGAAAATCACAGAAATATTGTGAGTGTAACTATTGAAAAAACACAATAGTTTATTACTGCACCATTATTTTGTTGTTTCTTTTTTTCTTGCTTCTGTGTTTATTTGACACGAGCGCCCCTAGGTGGATATAGTTTTTAGATATCTTGTGGGTGACAGATTAGTCTTGCACGTCTACTTTTCGCACTATTTATTTCCACCCTTTACCTTCAGCCCTAAAATCGAGAATGATTCTACCCTTGGTACCTGAATAATTGGAATTCTAAAGACAAGAGGCAAGTATTTCCCTCCCTCCCATTTCGCTTCCTTTGGGTTTTATTTACTGCAGCTGGGTTATTGTTTCCGTACTTGTGGTCTCTACAGAGTTAAGACATGTGTAATTACATATACTGTATTTTGTGTGGTCATCTAGTTGGGTTGTGGTTTCTGTTATGTTGTCTTCCCTCTTCCAGTTTGAAGTGCCCATGACAGACATTAGATTCTTCATGACTCTGTTTTCCTTGAATTGACCAGTTGACTCCTAGTCAATTAGTCTGCAGTTGATGATGTTGATGAAGTTGATGATGTGTTTTGAAACAGGAGAAAGGAGGGGTTGTTAGATCTGATATAGCCTCATCTGTTTCCTGATTGGTCTACAAGTTTACTGTTGTTCTTGTTTCTTTGCTGCTGTTTGGTGACAGTAAAGAGATATATACAAATACTTGCCTCCTATCGCTATTAAAAAGACCAAGGCTAGAATAATTTTCAAATGTTAAGCATTTTTATGAAAGTCACTACCTGCAATTATTTTATACCACTAGTTCCTCTTTTGTATCACAGACTGTGTATTCGCTCTACTAATTCTCGAAGTTGGTCTTTGCTATGACTCAGGGGGCAACTGAGGCAGATTTGTAAGGTGCACTATACCCAGTTAGCAGTTGCTTATATTCCTGAGGTACTCAGTGAGGTCACATAACGAGGTTGTAGTAGTAATTGCATGTCAGCCCAAGGTAAGAGTGAGAGTGTATGCATGCTGTCACGGAAGCTTCCGTGCCATGGGCTCCTGGAGGGGACTGAGTGCCAGCCTCCTTACTACAGACTATGGGCCCTGGTAAGGAGTCCCACGTTATCCAAATCTAAAGACTGTGGAGCTCAGAAACAGATTTGGGGTTCCTGCATTTTGGGACTGTGACGGTTCCTAGAATCACCCTACCCCCCAGTTAATGTTATCCAGTGACATGAAGCCCCTTTGTGTGTTATTAATAAAAATGTATTATTATTTCCTAACCGTTTACACACAGCACACTAAAGTCTGGGAGATAATCTAATCAAGACAATGTGTATTCCTTATTTTAGTGGCGTCTGTATCCTTTTGTATTGTTAATCCCGTTACTGCCCCTGTTGTCTCTGAGAGGCAGATTTGTATCCCAGTATCTTGTTTTATGTTAACGTGTGTTTTGCTGGATATATCCAGCCGTCTGTGTGTAAAATAAATCAGTTCTCCTCTTGTTGTAAAGACTTGTCTTGCCTGGTTATTTGGGTACCGAATAGCCATATCCCTTTACTTTGCTTGGGGATATTGCTGACGGATTGCGGTGGTTTGTCATCCTAGCGGGAGAAGTCATCTCTTGGTGGAGAGGGATAACCTGAGGTCCCTGGTCGGTCTGTCACACATGCGTTATTGTATGGTATTACAATATGATGTTGCTGCATATCTCTGGCTATATTGTTTTTCTTATTTGTTTTATATAGCGCTATCATCATGTACAATGGGTAGACAGGACTACTACTTTGGTTCCTGTACCCCCATGTGCCCCCCTAAATATGAAAGCTGGGGACGCCACTGCTGAACAGGTAGCACAAAACTCCAACAAGTAACCGGAACCGCAACAGTCCAAGAGCCGGAGGACAGAACTTCCATCTGATCCGAGCAGGTATCCATTGTGAAAGTAAACTGCAGAAAACACATCTTAAAAACACAAATGAATCCATAATCACAAATTAATAAATTCATATAAAACAATAAAGAAAAATATACATAGCAAAAACCAAGGCACATTAATAGAGGGTGGGAGAAAACCCAGGGAGGGAAATATTCGCCTCCACCAAGGTTAGAGTAATCCCCAATTTTTTGTCAAGACAGGAGGATTCATATTTGCAATTTTGAAGCTACCCAATGCAGAAGCAGCATGAGCCCAAGGATGATAATAAAACATGGAAAAAGTCAATTCCCTGGACCAATCAGCAGAGGAAAGAATATCAGAAAGGGAACCGCCCAAATCAAGAGTCGCCGAAGCCACTGCACCCCGAACTGAATGGCCCCGAAAGACCCTTCCACACCAGCCAAAGGAAAGATCCATTTGATCCATCTAGCCACCGTAGGGACTGATACCTGCTTAAAGGAAGAAACATAGGAAACGAATAAAGGACCCAGAGACAACCAACGCAAGCCCGTGGCTGAGAGATAACTACGGCAACAGCGCGCCACACAACCTAGGGTGCTCGGGAAAATAAGCTTTTAATAAGACACCGAAAAGGAAAAGCATTTAGTCCTAGGAGAAATTGAGACAATAACGCCTTCAGGGGAAAAGGTAAATTAATCCGTGCCGAAAGCCGTAATATCCACCCTCCAAAAGGAAAAGAAGGAGAACAAGAGAGCCAGCTTTGCTGAAAGCTGACAAAGTGATAAAGAGTCATTATCCGGCCATGACTCCACGAAACGAAGAACAAGGGAAACATCTCAGAAAGAAGAATACCTTGTAGAGGGAGGTCTAGAAATCAGGATACCACGCAGAAGACTGCAGATGGTCGAATCTCTCATGACACTTGAAATGGGAACATGAGCAGCTGATAAGGCCAAGTGGGCCACATTAATAGTACATTTCGAAAATAGTACGTTTCGAAAAAAGATGTGCTAGGAAATTCAGTACCATCACCAATGTTCCTGTAAAGGGATCAATCCGTCGTTCCATTCACCAGCTATTCCACGCCTGAAGATAGGATCTTCTAGTGCCCAGAGCCCAGGATTCCCAGAGAATGGGAGAATGGGATTCCAGATATGGATCAACAGAATAACACAAAAACCCAGCTTTTAAGGTGTAGATCAATTGGAATTCACATAAAAACTCAACATTAAAGGCATAGATAAAACTCCCTAAATTACAGGCATAGATCACAGGTTTCACACCCCAAAGTCCAGCCCTGGCATTCACACTGCCCAGATAGAACCTGACCAGCACCCAAATTACACACATATCACCATCTTTACCCCCAAACAACCCAGCATGAGTAAACTTTAGCCCCTAACAGCCCAGCGTACATCTTTGTCCCATAAACACCCTGCCTGTGCCATCATGGTCCTCAAGGCTTAAACACCCTACTTGTGCCATCTTTGATACAAACAAACACTTTTACAGTCACTCACTAATTCACACTTTCATTCACATAATTCATTCGTACAATAATTTGTTCTCTCACTCTTTCACACAAATCATTTAAACATCTTCATTAATGCATTCTCACAAATTCATTGGTTCTCGCACTCATTCAAACAATTCTTCCACACATTAATTCATACACTCACTCATTCAGACAATTCACCCACACATTCATTTATGCTCTCACTCATTTATACAATTCATACACACATTAATTCATACTCGTTCTCACTCTTTATTTACTTAAATATTCGTACTACCCTCCTTTCTCACT
>VKOC01019052.1:0-46417 GCA_009364415.1 Spea multiplicata | reverse complement strand
GTGCAGTATGGTTTGAGGTCCTCTTAGGGACCTCTTGAACATGTTATTAATGCCAGTGATGTCAAAATGATATCACTTAGCTCACTTTATTGTTTTTTTAAAAATTATTATTTATTGTATTATTTTGGTGATTTAAAACCAATTACACCATGAAATCACTAACCATTTTTTTTCTCCTCCCTGCACCGATCACACTGTCTTGGCATCGGCCACACTCTAGAGATCAGTGTCTGTGCCTCATCAGAGAGATCGGATATCGACAGCAGTGACATGACCTGGAAGGGAATGCCCGATCGCGCAATCTCTGTTTAAAAATGTAACAGTTTTCCGGCTTTTGTGCTGGCTTCTGCTGTCAGGGGGGAGTCCAGGCTGTTTGACATGTCCATAGGGGATTCTTGGGATGCGTTTTTTTTTGGACATACCAGTACGTCCATAGGGGACTGAAGGTGTTTATTACATATTTAGATGGTATCAACAGAAATACCCCGATTATGCTTAGGAAGCGATTGCTGATAGCTTCCTAAGCTCTGTTTTAGTTGGCTGCCTGCCATTTCTTTTCGGGGAGAGATTTCTTCCCATGATCCACGACCAACCTCAAATTACAACCTGGATCAACTTGCTAACATGACTGTCCTTTTAACAGTTGTAGCCCTTTATGTTATGCTTCACCAGAAATGCATACAGACCTTTCTTAAAAATACCTACAGAGTTAGATAATACAACATCCTTAGGAAGAGAATTCCATATCTTTTTGTTCTTACTGTCTAAAATGTCAAAGCAATAACATTTAACCCTATGAGTCTTCGGAATTGACACATGTTTCCCTTTGGGAGGCTGGTTCATGTTTGTAGTTTTAGTAAAGTTTGATTACTATAGTTAGAATACTTTCCCCTTTAAACTGACATTTTTTTCTCCATTGCAAATGCATGGAGAGACTTAGCACAATCCACACATGCATTGTCCTCTGTCCAGACTATGGTGGTTGTTGAGGGGACCCAATGAGAAGCCTTTTAACTTTCTTTTTTAACTTTCTTTTAAAAAAAATGTTATATGGTAAACCTGATTCATCTAAAATTAGCTTATAACATTTAGATGTTACTTGTCTGGTTATTATAAAATAAAATTATACTTACGGGTTATCCAGTAACAATATGATTGGGTTAAGTTCTTTTTTTGGTCTGTAGTATGCTCTGAGAGGAACAATAAAATTGTATAATCCATTCCCTGCTGTTTCTGCAGCAACTATGATGATTTTATTCTTAAATCCATAAGCTTTTGCATCCTCAAAATAGTTATGTTGGCATCCCTAAGAACCCAGGTAAAAATTAAAATGTATTGTGATTCAATCTAAATGTATAAACTTGCTAAAATTGTAATTACAGAATTACATACTTGATACAAATTTACATTGATATATTGCACCAAAACTATACAATAATACCAATAATATAATATTATGATATATATATATATATATTTTTAACTGTTCCTTACTTATCTTTAAATGTGAATTTAAGGTTCCTGACAAATTCTATTAAGTCTATATGGGCAAAATTTGCTAATTAAATAAAAAAAAATAAATGTAAGCAAAGTACCTCCTTACCTTGTCTAGTCGTAGACAGCAGAATTGCACTTTTTCCTGTAGTAGGTGACAAAATGTTGGAGAGCTTCCAATGTATGGGGAATTTGGTGGGTATCCTTTAGCATACCTATATGAGAAAAATATCATTACTAATTATAATTATTATAATATATAGTATTAGTAGTATAGCTAAAATATGTCTACAATAGGAAAAAGTATCATCAGCCAGTGATCTTTCAAGTTGGTTGGCTAGTGATCAATCATGGGATACAGCTTTGAATAGACTTCAGTAGGTCACCTTATATCTTAGGCATGTTAGTCACTAGAAAAAAAAAATAGCTGCCCAATCAAATTTCTTTCACACAATATGAATTTTAATTTACCTCTCAATTGTCAAGGCTATGACACAAACTAAATTTTCTATCAATCAGCTCAAGCCTTTAACAGTAAGATTTAGTGCCCATTTGCATTAGATTTCTCAATATCATTGGGTGCTACTGGAAAGCAAAGACCCTGGCATACCGTAGGAGAATTAAATACAGAGGTGACAATGTACACCACTGAATGTGATAGACTAGCCTGTTGGGTTACATTGGTTGTTTTTATGAAAAATACTGTCAGAGTTAACAGAGGCAGAAGAGGAACAAAAATGTGATTTATGTAGCTTTGAGCTATGACCACACAGGTGTTTGCACTTGAACACCCAACAGAAAATGTTCTCTGTTTTAGGTTTAGTAAGTCTGTGTCTTACATCTTCGTTCTAACCATTCTTGTGATTTGATTTGTAAATGTTTTTTTTTTTTTTAAAGTTTTATTAGCATAAATATTTACTTAAAGGAGCAAGAATATACATAAAAATAACATGTCCTCTGCCTAACAGTGCTTTACTGGTTGTATGTTGTTCCAAGAACATTGCTTAGGTGTACACATTAATGCGTTTTATTACTTATGTGATTAATAATAACTGTTTTAGATACTGCACAGGAAGAAGACTTTTAATAATGCATGAGGTGCTTGAGACAATCTCAATACATACTCTTTGCCCTCGGAACACTCATCATCATCAGGGTTAGTTTCATCTTCTGACTGGTCGCTTAGAAGGTCACAAGGCTGTGTAGATGCATTGTCAGCTAGTTCTAGCACGGGTCCAATACTAGGTCTCCTCCCTGATGGAGGTCCTTCTGATGGAAGAGTAAGGGTTGGGCCACTAGAAGAATGGCAGCTAGTATCTTGTAAATCTATGGCCACAGTACCTGCAATAAAATAATAGTTATTTATTCAGTACATTAATAGCAGAATCATGTCACTAAAATTGATTTTGTATGCTATAAAAATGTAATAAAATGTACAAACATTATCATGAAAAAATACTACCAAAATGTCCCTTACTTTGTTGCCATTCAATTGATTCCTTCAAAATTTATGTCATAACCAGTTGAAGCACTAGGTACTATTGTATGTTGCCAGGTATGATGTCACATGAATGCTGGCCTATGTATTGCCATTGACTCTTTATAAAGGAATGTGATATCCATGGCATTTAACTTTTTTTTTCTAATGGTCTATTTGTTAACAAAATTAACATACATATACCCACCCATACTGGCAATGATACTGTGAACAGGTAACCTGGAAGGTCCATGATAGGTGGATTTATGTTTGCGTAACTTTTCAAGCTGTTCCTGCTGTTTGAATGCTGAATTCTCTTCTTTGGTGACATGGATATAAAAACAAGTATCAGTTGTGTTCATGATGTATCTAGGTCCTGGGTTCAGCAAGATGTTCTTATTATCTTCTCTCCGGACGCCAGTTAAGCACCCACCAAATCTAAGGGATAAGCATAACAAAAGATTTTGTGCATACATTTTAAAGTATGTAGATTTCACTACAGATAGGCCTGAAGGGGAGAAAAATGGCTGGGGCACATTAAGGCCAGTGCCCACTAAATTATGTATTTAGCAGACGGATATGTGCAGTCACAATTTCATTAACTGTAATTGCCGCACAACCAAGAGTAAAAGTAAGTAGCCCACACCGGTTTGCATACCTGGGAACTCTCCAGGTTTGACCCGAAGATTGCCGGGTGAGCGCTGCTCCTCCCGAATCCTCCAGGTCGTGGGAGCGGGGTCTTGACACGTCCAGCTCCCTGCCCATATTTTCCTTGAAATGGGGGTGTTTCCCGCTGAACTCCTCCAACATCAGCGGGACAGCCCACAAACATCAGCGGGATCACCCACCAATGTCAGCGGGACTGCCTGCTGACGTCAGTGTGCAGTCCTGGCCGGGTGCCACAAGGGAAGGCTCCGGGTTGCCGGGGCCAAGAAGTTCCCAGGTATGCCGTTTGGACCAGACTACCGGCTACTAAGTTGTAATGGTAAGGTGCACCAGCATAAACAGCCAACTGAAATAAATACTGAAAAATGGCCTGTTTTTACATAAATGTCTACGAAAATCCCATAAATCAGCTTGTGCTTTAAATTGTTGCATTATAGATATCATAATCACAAAATATTAGATGTGTCTTTGATCTCAGGGTTACACAATCAGCTGAATTTCCTGCTCGAAGATAACTCATGAGAAGAAAGCTTAATTGTTTTTTTGTTTTTTTTGCTTACATGTAATGTACATTAGTAATACTATTCATAAATTAGAAAAATATAAATAAAATGTAAAACGACACCGCCAGTTCACATTAGCGAAGCACCTGCTGTGATGAACGGAGATAGAGGTTATGTAGCCATCATACAATCAAATAAAAAGTTCATAAAACTTTATTGCAATATTTAAAAAAAAGCTGTAAAAGAGTATGATATCCGATAATGTTCAGAAGCTGACAGAGCGATCATTTCTTATTGCTTTTGTAAAAAGCACACCTGTTTTGGGTCCCAAAAGATAGAGATAGGTCTAGTTAGATCCCCTTTTCCATTCCTGGTAAATGTTTTGAGAATTACACAAATATTAACTTTCACAAAGTCTGTTTAGATTATGGCAATTTGCATATACTCCAGAATGTTATGATGAGTGAGTGATCAGATGAATAGCAATGATTTGCAAAGTCCCTCTTTGCCATGAAAATGAACTTAATCCTAAAAAAAAACATTTCCACTGCATTTAAGCCCAAAAGGACCAGCTCACATCATGTCAGTGATTCCCTTGTTAACATAGGTGAGGGCGTTGACATGAACAAGGCTGGAAATCACACTGAGTTAGAATAACAGACTGGAAGCTTTAAAAGGAGGGTGGTGCTTGACATCATTGTTCTTCCTGTTAACCATGGTCACCTGCAAGGAAACATGTGCTGTCATCATTGCTTTGCACAAAAAGGGCTTCACAGGCAAGGATATTGCTGCTAATAAGATTGCACCTAAATCAATTATTGTGAAGAATTCGTCAGGGCGCCCAAAAAAGTCCAGCAAGCGCCAGGAGCGTCTCCTAAAGTTGATTCAGCTGTGGGATCAGGGCGCAACCAGAACAGAGCTTGCTCGAGAATGGCAGCAGGCATGGGCATCTGCATGAACAGTGAGGTGAAGACTTTTGCTTCTCTCCAGGAAAAACATCAGGGACAGACTGATATTCTGCAAAAGGTCGAGGGATTGGACTGCTGAGGACTGGGGTAAAGTCATTCCTTCTGATGAATCCTCTTTCCAACTGTTTGGGGCATCCAGAAAAAGCTGATCCGGGGAAGACAAGGTGAGAGCTACCATCAGTCCTGTGTCATGCCAACAGTAAAGCATCCTGAGACCATTCATGTGTGTTGCTTCTCAGCCAGGGCAGTGGGCTCACTCACAATTTTGCATAAGAACATAGCCATAAATAAAGAATGGTACCAACACATCCTTCAAGAGCAATTTCTCCCAACCATCCAAGAACAGTTTTGTAATGAACAATGCCTTTTACAGCATGATTAAGCACCCTGCCATAAGTCAAAAGTGATAACTAAGTGGCTCTGGGAACAAAACATTGAAATTTTGGGTCCATGGCCAGGAAACTCACCATCGCTCCCATCGAGAACCTGTGGTCAATCCTCAAGAGACAAACAAAAACCCACAAATTCTGACAAACTCCAAGCATTTATTATGCAAGAATGGGCTGCCATCAGTCAGGATGTGGCCTAGAAGTTATTTGACAGCATGCCACAGCGGATTGCAGAGGTCTTAAAAAAGAGGGGTCAACACTGCAAATATTGTCTCTTTGCATAAACTTAATGTAATTGTCAATAAAGGCCTTTGACACGTATGGAATGCTTGTAATTATACTTCAGTATACCATAGTAACATCTGACAAAAATATCTAAGAACACTGAAGCAGCAAACTTTGTGAAGACCAATACTTGTGTCATTCTTAAAACTTTTGGCCATGACTGTACATGTCAGTGTGCAACTAGGGTGGAGAATGCTTAGGGAAGCAGACGCAATGCGAACCGCCGTGGCATGCCCACGACGCACCAACGCTACTGTACGAGCTGCCGCGGCAGGGTTATGAGCGAGTTGCCACGACACGCTCGCGGCGCTTGACCACTCCAGCATCTGCCAGTGTGGTACACCCGTGGTGCTCGTGGGTGTAGCACACGCAGATGCTATTTTCATTTATCGCGCTGACACCATTAGCAGGCGTCAGACACGATGACGTCACCACATCTTCCCATTGGTTGTTTCTCCGTTTTCCCGCCGTTTGCCCTATTTAAATGAGCTTCCACAGTCATTCAGTGCCCATTCAAAGAGTCACTTGTGTGTTCGCTCTGGGTTCTCGTTTATCTTTTATTCCTGTTGCTTATTGACTACGTTCGTGTACCAGACCTCGGCTTTGTTTCCCGACTCTGATCCTGTGCTGCCTGCCCCGACCTCGGAACCTCCTGATTACGCTTATTTACCGCTGATCCTGTACTGCCTGTTTGCCTTGGACTTCCAACCTAGCTCTCCGTTCTGTGACTTCACTACCATTTCTGCATAGTGGGTGCATCATCCCGTGTTGTCCTAGGTCCCGTATAACACTTAGGCTTTAGCAGAGACTAGAAGGATACAGTTTTAAAATGAGGAAATGGGTTGAAGTAAGAAGACCAGTTTAGCAGGGTTGTAATGGGTCATTGCAGATACTGAATTTGAGATATGTATGGCACTTGTGATTAAGGTGGGTTTTAGGACTGATTGAAAAAAGTAATGGGAAGTAGGTCAGTTATCCATAAGGTATAGTGTTTCCTAATGTTGGAGTTGAGTGGAATGAGAAGAAGCATAGAGAGAAATATAAGAGGCAAGGAATATAATGATTTTTTAAACTAAGGCATTGGTAGATTGGTAGCAGCCAGTGCAGTATTTAATGTGAGATTTATATTTAACAGGAGATATAACATACTTTTTATGAGCATGGAATGATGCATATGTGAAGCTTTTGCCTTCATATTCAGCAAAAAAGATGCTGTCTTCCATCTTAATGTGGTAGACCTCATTGCCTGAACATCGACCATACATCTTTTGCCATTGTTCTGGAGACTGCTGCCCTTCCCTGCAATGGGATATAAAAACATACAGAGAGTGAGCATGATATAAAACCAATCAGTGGTATTTTTTTATCAAAACTTTTGGCTGCCTCAGCACAGAAAAGGATATATCAATATATTTATCAGTTGTTCCCATTCCATCTGGGAGATAGAATATAATATTTTCAAAAGGCTACCAACTTTGCAAAAAATTGGTCTATCTGCATCTTGCTTCTTGTTAATTTTGAAACCCCTCACTTGCACTGCATAATATGTTAGCTCATACGTTACTCTCACTAGTTCAAAAGTTAGTTGATAGCACTAATGGCATCTTCTGCTAATGAATTATGTAATTATTTAATGGTGTTAGATGTCATATCTCTGGTGTATCATTCTGTAAAGCTGGTACCTTGCATTTTTTTGCTTTATTATAATATAATGCAGGGAATGGGTGGATCTTTCTGGTCTGCGGTATACACAAAGACAAGTGACCCCCTGCCCACCCATTACTGTAATGCATACTTATACACACAAACATGCACTTACCATGCTTGATGTGCCACACTACTACCACAGGGTCAGGTAGCAATGTATTACGTGACCCCTACTAAGTGCTACACATCACACCTGGATTGGCCTAAGGCAATAGAATTTACATCTGCTTGAAGGTGAATGGCAATTACCCCTGCCCCTCGTTCCCTGGGCTAGCTCACCACTTATACAATACTAGATAACGGAATACTGATTTTGCACCTGTATTGCAATAATACATTGAAGCCTTTTTGGAGGATCTAAAGAGTAGCTGTACTTGGGAAGAAAACATAACATTCCTTGCAATATAAACACAACTGCAAATTTCGCTTGTAAGATATCCTGAACTAGTTTTTCAGCTCATATTAATTTCATAGGCAACCACACCACCAAGTGGCTAAATGCACAGCACGGCAGCATTATAAACTTGTAGTTCAGTAGTTTGTCACATACTAGAGGAAAATAAATACCTTATTGCAAAGGCACCCTGGGGGATACTATAAATGGCATCACCCCATTGGCACCTTGCGGCCCCCTCCAGATAACTCACATACGCACTGGCACACAGACCTACACACTCTCTCTCTCAAATTTGCAGAGACTTACACACTTATGTCAACACACATACACATGCTCACGAACACACACTTACACAATTAACACATACAGCCTCTTACACATACTTACACGTACACATTCATCCTCACACACACTCGCACACCCATACTCAAAAATACTTACACATCAATGCTCATGCATTCTTGCACATATGCATCCATGCTCACACACCAAAACTGCTTAAAAATACATGGGCTAACACATACATGCTTATACGCACTTACACATGCACATTCATGCTCACACATACATATCCATGCTCACAAATAATTACACATGCAGGAAACCATGCTGACCGTTACATAACCGTGCTCACACACATACACAGTCATGCACATTTGTACATACACATTCATTCTCACACATACTTACAGACATAAATGCATACTCTTTCCCTCATTCACTCCCTTACCTCAACTGCAGCTTTCCACCCCTGATGTTAGTTTTTATTCGCAGGGTCACACAACCTTGTGTTAAATAACACAGATACCTTCCTGCCTCACTGGCCTGGTCCAAAATTGTTTACAAGGGCTGGTCCAGCTGGACCGGGCTGGTCAAGGTCAGACCAGTGTGCGAGTGTTGCACCATTCTGATGAGCAGCACTCGAGGCAGACTACCCCCCTCTAAGTACACTACTGGGCAACAAAAGATGGTCCTACTTTACTTTATACTTTTCAAAATAACATCAGTACTTTCTTCACATCCAACATAATTTTCAAACAGTTACCATTTTTAAGATTTTCTGTGTGCTTATGAATTATTTAAATGCTATTGTACCCATCTTTTCATATGTTTTAAACCCAAGACTTCACATGCCTGAGTAGACAGGCAGGGGTTAACAAGTTTAAGGATACAGAGATGAGAGTTTCAGTCAATGAATGAAGTCATGCATATAGCTTATTAACCAAATCAAAACGCATGCATAATAACTAGCTAAAAGAAGATTGAAGCAGATTATGTTTATGTCCCTTTCCGAACTGGGAGACCGTTAAAGCTATGCACTGAAGAGTTTAGCGCCAAAGCACCAAAAACTGAGTCTACATTTGCTGGGGCCTCTACTTTTATATATGAAACAATGAATGGAAGTCTATGTACTCAAGTCTACGTGATCATGCTCATTAACCCCTTAAGGACAATGGGTAGTCCCTAAACCCATTGAAAACAATGCATTTTGAGCCTGTACATGTACGGGCTTTGTCATTAAGGGGTTAACTTTTGTTTCAAAAAAATTATGGTTAATTAAGCATAATTCTTATACTGTACTCCCTATCCTGTCAAGTTTGGCAAAAGCTAACATTCTTGTATCTATAAAGTAATTCAATTGCTTTATGATTTTTGGTGATTCTTTGATATTTTTGATATTTATTGAACTTATGAAATTATTTTTTGGATTGTTATTTCTTAATTGGTTTATATACATAATGGATTATTTATAGTGATTAGTTTTCATATGAAATCATTAATGAATGGCATTTCTAAGTGATATATGCGTTTTAAACTATAATTGTTATTTATTATTATAATAGACCTTTGAAGAAAGGTCTAATTAAGATTTTTTGGTTGTGTTGTTGAAGCCCAGGAAGCAGTGCCTCTGAGAATACGGAGAATTCCGTTTTATGAGCCTTTTCATGGTTCCGTATTTGTTTGAAATGGAGCCTCATTACACTATTATTTATCATTTCTTTTTTCATGTGGTTGTAACTCACTTTTGTGAGTATTACACTACACATTTTTTTACATTTACCCAGAAGCTACGTCTGAAGAACAGACGACTAAATAATTGGAAGGAGAACTTTGCACTTTATTATTAACGTGCACGTTATATTTATATTGAAGCTTTTTACATTTAAACATTCTATTGTGGATGAAATTTGATCTTATTTTGATATTCACCATCTAAAGGTTGGGCATACCTGCATACCCATAGACTGATTCATTCCTTGATTAATTAAATTAATTTACATATTTATTCACAATTGGAATCATGTTGGTCTGAATAATTGATGGAACTTAATGTTTCTGTTTTTTCCAATTTATTTTATTATTTATTAGTCACTTCAAGTGCTGGACAATATTTTTCTGTTTTAGAGCGTATTTTAATTCAATTTTAAAGTTTAGTACAATTTTAAGTCCTCTTGCAGCTTACACAGGAGCTCATCGAAAACACTTTTTCTATTTAGGCCAAACTGTTACATAGCTTACTTGGGATTTACTTTTGTAATATATTTTTATGTTGTACACAGTTTTTTCCGACAGAAAGCAATAAAACACAGCAAAATATTGCTGTAGCCAGAGAGTCAAAAAAAGAAAATATATTGAGATTGTTAAAAAGCCGTGTGTTTTTCCCAATGGCTAGCCTTAACATGGTTTTCCCTCCAAACGCTCTTGATCTTATTAAATAAGGGGAGTAGTGGAGGAACATTTACCACTTCAGGCAAAGATTTCCTGAAGCCAAACTAAAGATCAAAACGGAGAATATAATATAGCCTGGGTTCTAAAGTTTTTATATAAAACACACTGCCACCTTCCTAATCCTTTGAACAGCGGGGAGCCATATGAAATGTGCTTCCGCTTAACAACCCTTTTGACCAATAAAGTATTATTTTTCTTTATGATGTGACCTAGAGAAAACCAAAAAGGAATATAGATGCTGCAGAGATAACATTTTAGTTGAGGATATTGCATTTAAGTTTGTAGCACCTTTTAAAACCAGGCTGATTATCTAAAGAGTTATTCTTCGGGGGAAAATATGATTGCATCGCAGCCTAAATGAGCAGCGTTTCACTTGAACTGACCCTTGTTACATTCTCAGCGGCTGTCTCCAGACTTCAGTCAGGCAGCCCTTTGAAACATCTGCTCGTGTGGGGAAATTACTGAAGGGCAATGAAGAACTAGAATAAGAAATTAAGTAGCAAATTAAATACCTGCTTAACTGCTTAAAGTCCCTCCGGAATCCTCATTATGTTCGCTATTTTTTGTAGGTAACAAATTCATAAGTGCATGAAGTCAACAGCTATGTTGCTAATGCTATTTTGATTTAAATCATATTTATCCCCCTAACGACAAAGCCCGTATTTATCCCCGTAACGCCAAAATCTTTTGTTTTTGGCACAACAGATCCATAGCTGTCTCCATACTCATTTTGGACATAGATACAGATACCAATTGGGGACTATTGCAGTACTTCCACGATATACACAACCACCATACTGTATCTCTTCTCATGAAAATGCACAGAATCATCTAATATAAACAGAAACCTATACTATGCTAATGTATAAGTAATAAAACGGTTCCCAATATCTGTAGCATATACGTCAATTATTACAGATCTTGCTGAGTGGCCAGTACTAATGCCTTAGTAAAACCACAGATTAATATCAAGATGCCCACTGAAATCTCACTTGAGAAGATTTCTGGATTTTTTTCAATTATGTAGAATGGGCAGTGCTTAAACAAAAAACAACAATGTATTTTCTTTAATCTGAGCTAAACATGAATAAAATAGCAGATGATGTTGCAGAAGGTGCAAAAAATGTAAAAAAAATGTGCAAACCTTCGTCAATGTATAATTTTTGCAACTAAATTCTCCAAAATGGCAAAAAGTGAAGGGTAGGCAAATCTATTCTAAATACTTTAGTAGCTCAAGCACTGTTTTATCTATTGCTTCTATCATGTTTGTAAATGATAACTCAAAACGGAAAACTCCTCGACCAATAACACATAATATGATGCTTCCACGTTGTGCGACCACTTGGCACCTCGACCATCAACCATACTTTAGAAATCAAACAGGATTTGGATCCGCAAGTTGGCAAGTACTATTGTTTGAGTTTTAAAAATATATTTATAAAATTACCCCATAGTGTATTCATAGTCTTACAAATGGACATAGAATGCTAAAATCAAGTATAAGTCAAAATCCATAGTAACCTACCCAAAAACATAACCCTCAACAACCCATATGCTGCCTCATGAGACACCAACAAAAGGTTGCATTCCAAACTAGGAAACATCTTAAATGCAACTGCCATGATTTATTTTTCTAAAAACAACTTTAAACGGAATATATGTATTTAAACATTAACTTACTGTCCTCTTGAGGTATGAACTAGTAAGGTGATGAGTGTAGATGTAGCCGGGCATATGCAGTTCAAAGCAAGCATTGCATATTTAAATTCCTCTTCACATACAACGTGATCTGTATACAAAATAATATTAACAGAATGAATATGTGACAAACATTGTCAGTTTGGAGATGTTATTGAATCATTCAATTGTGAATTTATTTCCATATGTGCCACTGGCAGAGTGTCTCTGAATTAAATGGGCACTGAGGGCAAAAAAAGCATAGGATTTATGAAATGACACTCAACTTGAGACAGCTTGTGGGTTCTCTTTCTAAGATGCTAAATTTACCAAGAATTCCTACTTGCAACATGCTCAATTGTCAAGATTAATATCGTAATTCCCCACTAAACTTTAACATAGAAACATAGAAAGCAACAGCAGATAAGAACCATTCGGCCCATCTAGTCTGCCCAACTAAATCAACCGTTATCTTGATGGTTTTCAGCACTAAGTTTGGTAAAACCAGCAATAGCTTGTGATTCTTGTTTTGCAATTGTTGTGGTAGTTATAGAAACATTTCAATCATAACATTTTTGAACAAATTATATATATTAGAAACTTCTAATTTAGATATATATATATATATATTATATATAATATATATACACACATTATATTTCTTTCTTGAAATACATTCCTTTCTCCTGATGCAAACTTTTATGCGAATTAGAAGTTTCTATCAAAGGAAGCAGTAAATAAATTCAATGTCTACTCATATGGGATGCAAATGCAGTTTTCTAACATTGTTTCTAATAACTTTTCTAGCATTGTGCTTATTTTAATCCGCACGTATCATGAATTTATCATGAAGTGAAATTAGTGTGTGAAATGATAAAATGTATAAATTGAGGGAGTGACAAATCCACTTTAAACGAACAGTCTAGTTGCCAAAATTGTATTTTTATTTTTAATGAATGGCAAAGCAAAATTGACCTCCAAGCATTTTCAGTGCATGAAAATTGGAGTACTCATTATTTAGTTGAAGTTTAGAAAAGTCTCACTAAATTTCCCTCCTTGTTCATTCTACTTGTTATTCAAGTTAGCAAAACATCATTGTTGAAAGAGGATTTCAGGATACACTCAGCTCCCATCGCCTAGAATGGGAGCTCTACTTAGCGTGTGCAAGAAGCATATTTAAGTATGCTTCCTGCTTTCGCTGGAGTACCTGGAGAAGGAGTTAAATGAGAAGCCTCATTCTCTAACTCCAATAACTTGAAAAGACCACCTTCGATTTGCATGCAGTAAAATGCAATGCATTTATCTTGAAGATAGAGGTGGAGTATTTATATGCTTGCTGAACACATTTCGTACTAATCCTTTGTATTCTGTGTTTCTGTCATGTATGGCAACTTCAGCTACAGCCCCAGAAGAAATGAATGGAACAGTACTTAAATACATTTTTGCATTTTGATTTCACAAAAGAATCATGCTTCTAATTCAATTGCTGAGTTTTAAAATGAAGAATTATGCAAAAATAATACATTGGTGAGCCCTAGTGCTTATAGGATTTATCTGTATCAATCAATCTTATTTTTACATTTGTTTGCATCTTTACCATTCTTTTGAAGTTAATGAATGTTGATTAATATACATATAACATGTTTGCTCAATTATAACACAAGGTTTATTTCAGAAAAAATAATCAGAAAAATGACCTTGTTGTGGTCATCTTTTATTTAGTCCTGAGATCCATGGCACTACCAAACAGCAAACTAAGCTTAGAGGCTTGACACTAACCCTCACTCATATTCACTCTCTCACTCTCTCTCTACCATCTCCACGACTACTTCCGGGTTCCTATTTCCTTTTTCACAGCTCCACTTTTTCTCTTGCCTCTTCTGTCTTTTTTTATCCACTTCTCCCCAATATGGTGCAGCAACACTTTTCCTTTTGTGGAAGTAACTGGATAACAGAGCTGATCCCAGGGAGAAGCAGATGAGGAAAGAAGGCAGAAGAACAAGAAGAGGCAAAAGAAGAAGCAGAGCAGTGGAAAAGGAGCCAGAGACACATAAGCTGCTTGCGTAGGGTGAAGGTAAGGAGAGTGTGAGACAGGGTGTGAGAGCAATGAAGCAAAAATAATGGTTTTGATTTTTTCCCCATAGGGTCATCAGTTATATTCAGGCCTTTTCTTTTTTTTTCTTTCATTAAGATCCAAAGTTTGGGGTGTCGTTTTATAATCTGGGTCATCCTTTAATCAAGCAAATATGATATTCAGAAAGGAGTCGTGGAAATCATAAATGTGGGGTAAAAATGTTTGGTTTTATGCCGCTCCTGTCTATTCTGCTGGCTATCAAGGTACCATCCGTTCTCTATAAATCTCTACTGCATCTATTTGGATAGACATATCTTTGACACTGAACCGAGCTCAATGTGTCAAAGTAAAGTAAAAATATCATGTGCTATTTTCCAGACCAGTTCTCAAATAAAATAAGTTTATGTGTATTACCTATGCATATCAGTATAAGTGTTATCTTTCATATTCTTTTGATTAACTTTCTCCTTGATGTTTTTCTATAATCTACTTTAAATCTTAGTGAAACTCTCCCAGCCTTTTTCAATCACTGAGCCATTTTAACCTTTTCAATATAATCTGAAATGAGAAATATGCCACTGAAAGTTGAATAGGTACTAATGGGTTTATTTGCATATAGAACATACTCTGTTCTATAAACCATCGTTTTTAATCTGTCTACTCAACCATTAGTTCTTGATGTTCACTGGACCCATTTGTCTTTGGTTAATCATATGTTACAGTAATTTATTGAGAACTACTAAGCTATACACAGTGCTTGCATGATAGTTAATATTTTTGTGTGCATTTAATTCAATGTCTAGAGAAAATTGATTTGCAGCTATGTGTTTTCCCATTAAGAATATATATATATATATATATATATATAATGTGCCTGCTTTCTAAATCAAATATAAGTAGCTAAATTGGCTTCCAACGAGTGTAAAATCATTTGAGTTTTATAATATTTGTTCACACTTTTTTATTAGACTAAGTAAACTTTTAGAGAGAATATTTTCAAATATGATTTCTTTCTGCAACCCATACATAGGAACTTAATCACTGAAATGGTGATTTAAAAGTCAAATTAGACTAATATAAAATGTACTGAGCTATTACTGGAATTTAACATGACAAACATATTCTGTATCAGATTTTGCTGAACAAATAACAAATGCGTATATTTTTATAATCTCAACTCTCAAAATGTGTTATGCTTGTCATGCTCTACTTGAATTAAAACAAAATGTTAGCGCTACTTGAGCAAAACTTTCTTGTGGATCACAAAAATAAATACCGTCCTTTGTAACATGTCGTTTTACTACAAAATGCCTTCTGTAATTAATATTTTTTTTGCATGATATTCTCTGGAAGACATAAAATTCCATTATCATATAGAAATGTATTTTATAGTTGTAAAAACTGCTTGGTCCTAATTAAAACTTTTAAATTAGTTTTGTGTCATACATTGAATTATATGATTCCCTAATTGATTTTGAATGGTGTAGTATTTTTAATTTAAAAATATCGCTGAATTTGTGATCTTAATACATTTTTAGAAAACCTCTGATTTAGTTTTTGCTTCTTAGAAATAGATATGTTTTAATCAAAATGTATTTTTATAGCTGCCAATATTCTTATTGTGAACAATGTTGATGAATGACATAGGTTTAAAACTAACAATATCTATGTAAAGGTGTACACATTTTAGTGCTTGAATGTACCGTCTTTTAACAATTACTGTATTTTTCAGCCACTGAGCAATTATTCATGGCCAAAGTGGCTTATTACAAAACTCTTACTGAAACATAAAATCTGGTTAATGTAATAATAGTGTAATAGGCACTATTTTACTCACTCACCTCTTTCTAAAGAATCAATAATACAGGACTCAAAAGTTCTATATACATGGTTCTTTTGTTCACGTAATTGATTTTGGGTTCACTGATTTACAATACAGGTTAGCAATGATGTTGAAAAAATGTACGCGAAACTTAACTGAGATATAAGCCGTGCACGAATAAAAGTCATAGAATTCTAGGGATCTAGAGAAGAAAACTCGTTTGATTACTTGACTGATATAAAAGTTTGAACACATATTCTGCCATCAAGAAAGGTTATGGGAATAAAAGTGTAAAAGCAGGGAACCTAATATTACGTTTCCCATTGGTTAAGTAATCCTACTACTATTATCCTTAGACACAAGAGTGGCTGTTCTTTAGGATCAGTTCAGAAATCTGTCCATTCAAAATCCTCTTTTTATATTGCCATTAGTTTAACGTTGTTTGGACATCAACACGGAGAGAAAATTGCTTGCCTTTCAAACAGTGACGTGATTTTTTTTCCTATGTATGCAAACTGGGCATTAGTTTTGTTGTTCTCTGGTATATTTGTTTATCTGGTTTTCATGTATTCTTTTGTTTGGCTTCTGATTGACTATTAGTAACTTTATTGATGTGAATGGTCAAGGCTTATTAGTATTGGACTTGTTTGGATTTGTACAAATTTATAGAATTTTGGCTAATTCTGCAATTTGTACAAAGCCACAAAGACAAGGCCAAACCCCACACAGACAGGTGGAAAATGAAGCAAAATTCTCAGAATTTTTGCAATTATTGCGAGGGAACAAAATTAATTGCCAGATAAAAAATGGGCCCAAAAAGAACCAACTAAATAGTTGGAATAGTTTTTGCCCCATTGCACGTCTATTAATTAGTATCCTTATCTTATTAGACTATGAGGAAGTAGCTTTTAGATGTGTGATGAAACTATGTAACTGTGAACCAAATTATTCTTTTAATAGCTTCTATGGTGAAAATAAAATTATTTGGGTTTCAGTACTGCTTTAGTACTATCATTGGTAAATACATAGTAATTCCACATCACATTGCAGATAAACCCTGACAGGTAGACCTACCAAGTATGCAATATGACAATACATTACCTGCAAATTTGACATGGAATTTGTTTTCAGGCTTCAGTATCTGAACATACAGAGGGCAATTAGGAGCAAAGTCCTTTACTGCCCATGCTCTTAATATTGTTTGATGATCCTATGAAACAAACACAATTAGAAGCAATGACCCCAGAATAAAACTATTATACACATCACAAACAGCTCATTAACATTTCACATATTACAATGATAAGTGATATACATACAATAATTTACATTTAAACAATATTCTCGTCCAAGCTTGAAGCCATGCTGAGATAACAACTAAAACAAATAAGCAAGAGGGCTGTTGTTCTAGGAATAATATGTTGGATATAATTGTGTGGTATGATGATTTCATTATGTTAAATTATTTTTTAAGTTAATAATATTTTATACACAATATACAATATAATACAATGCAACATCCAGGGGGGGAAGTAATAACTCTACTTACATAGGAATTCTTAGACATAATAAATATATCATACATGCTTTTCTTAAAAATATAACTAAACTGTTATACAGTTGGCTTTTCCTGCACATATTTCCATACTGTTGGACAATTCTGAAACTAGTGCTTTGAAGTGAGAAAAAATCCTCTGGAACATAATACTGTACATTTTTTTCACTCAATGATAGAATTCCTCAAGATAATAATTTTTAGGGGGATAACGTGGCCCACAATACTGGCCACAGAAACCTTCAGTTTTTTTTCTATTGTAAACACTCAAAGATCAATACAGTATATCCTTCATAGCTTCTCTACAGTATGCCCTTAGGAGCAAACTTCTGCATTTTCCTTGACATAAGATTTCTTTTTCATGGTCCTTTATTTGGGTACTTGTCAACTGCCAGACTTCTTAGAGGTCGATGGTCAATGCCCAAGGCCAGTTTAGACTTCAGGGATAAGGGTTATTATGAAAGTGAATACATTTTGTGTTTGTGTCAAGAGTTTGTTATAATGTTTGCTAAATATAAGTTGTATATGTCTTTTTGTATTTGTGATTTTTATAACTGAATAAGTTACTACAGCATTTGTTAATCCAGTTATATATATATATATATATATATATATATATATGCTAAAGGTTAAAACATATATTTTGAACATCCAGGCATCCTACATACTTTAATGTCACACCTTTCTTTTTTATATCTCTGTGCCTAGATGTGCACACAGGGGGTACTTAGGGTATTTGGTACCCAGGGCTTATCCTGTATGTGTCACCCCCCACTTTAAAAAATAAAGACACCCACAAAAAATGTTGGCAAGAATATTTATTTCAAGCATTTATAAACTGTATGTCAACTGGAAAAAATTTTTTATGGCTCGGAGCAAGGGAGGAAAAAACCACAGAAAGACGTTTAGGTGAAGTGCCGCCTTAAGGGCACAGTCGTGTGATTTTCAGGAACACTTTTGTGAGTACGCACTCTGTAGGATATATATATATACTATCTATTTATATATACAGACATACTGCACTATTATTTTTGTATTTCTGTTTTTTTCTGTTACATGTTACCACCCAGCGACTACTTATAAAGGGTGAGTTAAAAATATAATATATATATATTTATTTTTGCGCTCCACACTTTTCTGGTGCGAAAGCGCCAGAATATATATGTTTGCACTTTGTCACTTTGTGGAATAGGGGGTCATTCCACATGTGTTTTTTGAGCTGCTATCTTCTAAACCTTGCAGTACCACCACTACTGTTTGCTTTTTTTTATCTCATATAATGCCTGATGAGTTTGGAGAATACATGGCAAGGGATCCGAGACCATTTTTCCATACATAATCTCTCCAGATCCTTTTAATTTTAAGGTCAACACTGGTAGACTGTCCTCTTCAATTTATCCCACAGGTTTTCTATTCTAAGTCAGGGAATTGGGATGGCTATGGTGTTACCTTGATTTTATGGTCAGTAAACTATTTTTGGGTTGATTTTGATGCATGTTGTGGATCGTTGTCAGGTTTTTTATGGGGTTCAAGTCAAGGGACTGGGATGGCCATGATAGGACATTGATTTTATGGTCAGTGAATCATTTTAATGTTGATTTTGATGAATGTTCTGGGTCATTGTCCTGCTGGAAGATCCAACTATTGCCTATTTTTAGCTTTCTGGCAGAGGGAGTTAGGTGTTAATTTAATATCCAGGTCCTGGATCTTTTTGGTTGTCCGACCAGGGAAGGGTTGTCAGCAAAAGTGATGCCATTTTGGTGTAAGTTGACCTTAGCAAAAATAGCAGCGCTTTCGGTCACATCCTGACTGCTGATTGAAGGTGAGCGCAAGGTTATGTCCGCAGAGATGCAGATGAAGATAAAAGAGAATAGATAAAAGAGAGATGATGAAAGAGAGAAGATGAAGAACAAGAAGATGCAGAAGTGACCAGCCTAAAAGGTAGGGAAACATTTAGAGAGCTTGAGAGAGAGTAAACAAGCATGAGAGAGAGAGTAAACAAGCATGAGAGAGTAAGTGAGAGTGAATACAAAAACTAAATAAAAAAGTACAATTTTGTACTAGCTCCTGGACAGCTAAATTCAGAACAAGATACAGATAGAACCATAATGATGAAAATTTAGAAAAGAGATCCTGATATATGTTGAACTTATGCTTTTACATAGCTAGTTAACTAGGAAACATAACATCACAATATGTATGTCTACATGCACGGTACAAGACATAAGATAAGTTGTACTTACAGCTGCTGTTCTGTCTACTTCACATCTGCTGCTCAGTATAAAACAGGCCTCAGCATCATCCATCCTATAATATAAAATGTATTCTTACTTTGTTGCATTGCATACTTTATGCAAATATTTATTTTTTTCTTCAAAATAGGTTGTATACACATGTTAAACAAAGGTGAGTTTTTAAAACCCTTAAAGGACAATTTGTGTTAATAACTGAGTCGTGACATAACACATAATCACAATTAATCTTCAACACAGTATTATAATGACTATTTTTTGTGTTTTTTGCTTTCCTAACACAATGAAACAGCTTGTAAAGGTAAGTGAAAGCATTGTTTGACTGCTACCTCATTCAGATGGACTATCATGCTTTCGGACTCTCAGCTACTTAAGTTAATATATTGTTGGACAAAACTGAAAATAACTTGAATGGCTCTCAACGAGTTATGCATGGATGATTCATATGCTCCATGTGCACAGGTAAATTAACCATGCATGAAAAATGGCACAAGGTATGCCTGTCAGCTCAGTAGGTACGCATTTCTGACCCTTTGATGAGCCAGGACCTAATGCATTCTGAATTCTGGCATGTGTCAGCAGTGTAAAAAAAAAATAAGTAAAACAAATGGTGTCCATTTCCACAGCAATGCACAAATGGACACCATTTATTGATATGTTGGCATCTCATCTGAAATCAGATGACGGGGATAGTAATTGTAATGTCTATGATGCTTCTTTTACCTTTTGAGACTCTACAGAATTTACTTAATAAAATATGTGCTAGCCCAAATGCACCACAAAGGTAGTAGTTCTCTTTTACCAAGCTAAAATTATTTCTTTAGTTATTTATTGTGAACTTAAGTCAGATGGAACATTAATCTACAACTATAAAAACCTGATGAGCAGCCCCAAAATCTAACTAAGGTCAGCATTATTGAATGGAGAATCAATCAATGTAGCTTGGCTTAAGATGAGCAGTTAAGTGGTCAACTTACAGTTTTTGGTAGATAACCTGGTAGCAAAGCATTTCATGTGATGTAGAGCAAAACATTAAGCTGCTCTTGCTTAGTGCATGACACAATAATTCCCATTTCCAGATGGTGAGTGTTCAAACAGTCAAGTACATATTGCTTTTATATAGAAACTGTTGAGTTGTTCAAAATGACACATCAATCACAATTATTTATACCTTTCACAGTTAACTTAGTGCTGTATGGAACCCCAAAATATTTTTTCTCAGTTCAAATTTTTTTTTTCTATATTCTTTATTAAATTTGTAGAAAAGACAAACAATAATAAAAAAAAATAAAAAGAAAGACAACAAAACATACAAATATTGCACAGAAAGTTGATAAAAATTCCTCATAAATGGGTATTTATAGGGAATAACCCTAAATATATATTATAGCATATAGAGTAGATGAAGCTCTTAATCATACAGCGTTTCCAACTTTATCTTAACTTACAACCAGTTCAAATTTTATATTACAAACATAGGGAAGGAGGAAGATGGCATAAATCCTAGAAACTCGCAGTAATATTTTATGGCAGATACAAAAAAAAACTGAGCAGACATACTCAGGATTCATTGATGCTTTTGAACTGGCTCATTACGTGTCATGTATAACAATCCACGAGATAAGAAGGAACAGCTTTCAAGCGGTGGAGATGTGCAGTTGGGTAAAAATAAGTATTAAAGCGCAAACTTTCTATGATGTTTCCGAATGGTTGCCTTATTGTATTCACACTGTGTCTGATAGTCTCTTGGGACTTACATAAAAAGGACAAAAAAGAGAATTGTATTTTAATGGAAATCCACAAGAGATAAGCATGTCAAATCTTTAGAAGGACCAAAAACTAAAGTGGGAAACATACATGATAATCTTAGATGACATGGTAATTGAAATGGTTCATTCATCAAACATAGTTTGCAAATATATACATGGTTCTCTTGATAAGTTAATTTAATAAAACAATATAAAGATTCCCATGCATATTCCTTAAGAACATTGTGTTTATAAAGAAAATAAAATTTTATGGAATTGTGTTCATTTTTTATAGAATTGTTTAATGCTATTTAGTAAATTAAAAGTATGTGGAATTTAATGGGTGGGTAGTCATATGGTAATAGCATTAATAATGTATGACACATATCAAAATGACTGCTCCCCCAGACTTCCTTTTCTATTTTTTATTGACTGTTGCCATTGAAAATGTACTGCACATGATTTGCAAAAAAATCATTTATGAAAAGCATGTTTAATATGATACTAAAACCAAACTGATTTCAGAAACAAACAGGAGACATGGTTGGTACCAAATTCCTCTCTGCAGCCCCCTCCCCTCAGAACGCTCACACCTTGTTCGTATAGTCATAGACCTTTTTGGTGCACCCCAAATGGTTTGAAGAGGGTTTCTGTTGTTACTGCTGACAGGTGACATTGGGGGCGTTTTTCTGGGGTGGCAGCTGCCTGAGTTAATTGGCACTAAGACAGGATGTACTGTATCACTTCTTTGGTTTAGATTTTACAGCTTTTTAATGAACACCGCTTTTTAGATTCTATTGTTGTGTTCTACCGTCCTTTGTTTGATCAGCGCACACACTGTGGATTAATGATTACTTACTTTGCTCTTAGCAGGTCCTGATCTTTAAGGGCTGAGCCTTGCAGGTAGATGACTCTTTGTGACCACATAGGGATCTGAAGAACACGTCTAACCTGCACGTCCATCTCAGTAGGACACAAAATTACCACATAATAATCCTGTAAGAAATAGATAAAAATTTGTCTGTATAGATATAAATGTATACACACATATTGTTAGGTAAGCATTGAAAAGAGACATCAGTCCTTTGGTAAAATACAATATGTGCAGAAAAAGGTGGTTTATACATATTCTATTTGTGGGAAAACCCAAGGCCTTAATTGTTCATTAACAAAACTGTTCTTAGAACGCATCTTTTGGAAGATACATATATACCTGGAGTCTTGGATGTGCATAGAACTCATTTAGGAAATCCATGAGCAGGTCAATCTTCAAAGAGCTGACACATAACACTACATGCTTTTCTGTTTGTGCTCGATGACGACTGTAATTCCCACCTGACTTTTGTCTTTCCATCCATAAATAGGCAAGCTGCTCAAACTAATACAATAAATAAACACTCAGTGGTTGTCAAGTTTTCAGTGCAACATACTATAAAAGTGAGTGTATTCTATACTAGAAGTGAAATACCTGGTTTATGGCTTACATGAAATGAACTGGACTTAGATGACAGATACAAATCAAACCAGCCATCTACTTTAAACAGATACCCATTTAAAAAAAGTACTTTACCTTCTAAATAGGACAGTAATATTTTGAATTAAGACTCACAGGCCATTGTTTCAGATTTGTGAACTTCTAAAGACAATGGGCATTGAAGAGCTGGACGGACAGTAATGGGTAATTACTGATAGCTTCTCTGACCAAGGTCTGAAGTTCATTTTGTTTAATGGGTATTTGATATGACTGGCCCACATGTACCATTTGGTAGAAGTTGGCAGTAACAAGCTTTATGATGGACCTTTTATTAACTATCCATAGGCATGAATGACTTCCACTCTTGCCACAGACACTTCAGATACTCAGACCTACCTAGCTGAGGGATGCACAATATGCTAAGTGTGCTTTAGTTCACTATATTAGGATACCATTTTTCAAGATTATTATAATAGTAATGGCTTGTGTGTATTTTAGGATTCCTTTGGGGCATTCTGTGTATTACATGTGTTATCGGGCCTCTACTACTGGACTAACAAGAGGGATTTCAAATATAGTGCATAAACATTCAAGTCTGCCATACAATACCGTACAGTCATATAATTTTAGATAAATGTTTCTTTATGTACTGTAAACACCTCCCTGCCTTACCCTTTCAGCTGAATGACATACTCTTATGTCAAGTTGACCATTATTTCTGAACACCATTGCTGTGGGACAATGTATAGACTTATATAGTAATCCCAGTGGCTATTCTTGCTAAGAAACAGGTACGGGTCAGCAATGAATTACACAAGCCGTGTTTTCAATCACTTCTTCTCATGTCCCTGAAAATTGGGACATTACTACTACTTTAGCAGTTTAAAGAATCAGCTACTTTTAAATTTCTCTATTTTATCTTATAACAAATAACAAAGTATTTCATTTTACAATACCTGGATGGGAAGAACAACAAGAGCTACACAGATCATGATGACTACCAGAAGTTTGGAAGGCCAGATTTTTGGCGTCACATCTCCAAATCCCACTGTTGAAAAGGTCACAATACAGAAGTAAAGAGAATCAAAAAGAGATAGATGATTCCCAGCTCGTTCAAGGTGCTGTATCCCACAGATGCTGTTAAAGAAAAGAAGAACAACAACTTTATGGCCCTCATGCTTTAGGGTTTGTCACTAGACTATATATATATATATATATAATAGTGTAGTGCAATTAAAAATACAAGATGTATATTCATCTATTCTAGATTAAGATATCTATCCAAGTGGAATTCTAAATTGAAAACAAGTCTCTGAAGACAAAGGCTCACATATAAGCCAAGTCATATGAGACAGGGACTAACAAACCTTAGTTATAGAAACCATTGACTTCAAGCTTTTCTTTAAACCCTTTAAATGCCCCTTTCTATGGGTGGAGGTACAGTATGTGCATCTGTTATCTCACTTGTCCCCAGTTTTATTTGCTTAATAGACTAAGAGCAAATTAACATTTCAACTATAATGTTTGTGGAACAAAGATGTCATGGTCCTTGAAGAAAAATAACCCTCTTGTTGTAGCTTCTGCTACCCGAATCAAATGCCTGCCAACACACCCATCACATTTTTATTTTTTTGCCACATGCTACAACATATTTGTTTTAACAAAAGTTTGATGTAGAAACATGTAACTGGCACCTTCTGTTCAAACTTCCTGCATGAAGCAAGCATTTACTTATTTACTACTCTCTTGCAATAAGACCACATCTTATTTATGGCCTCTTAATGGCAACTGCATTAACTGTATTTTGCATCTCCTGCCAGTGTCCTCTCTAGCACCTTAATGGCATGTGATGCAAGATATACTCAGCAATCAGCTTTAGTGTGTCTCACTTCCTCAGTACCACCACCACCAACTCCCCCATCTCTGGTGTGCATTGCACATAGCTTACAATCATGTACAATAAAGTTAGTTAGCGGTAGAGCCCAAGGTCTCAAGAGTAAGGATGAGGCTAGGCAAACAATAGTTGTAAGGACAAGATGTTTTATGACAAAGTGAAACTATATCTGTTCCATACAACAAATACTGCTAAAATCTGGGAGAGTATAAGCTACAGCAGGATATCATCGATATGAGCCACGCTTAATTCCACATCATGGTTGAAAGATAATCTGGCAAAGGGAAGAGTGGCTACAGGCTGTAGAATGGCTAGATTGCAGCCAAGTGGTAATCCAGCTGGTTGTCAAATATTTTAAAATATGTTTTACATACCATCAAAGTACACAAACTGTAATTATTGATGCAGTCTTACTATTACAGACTAATGTTGTTTATTTTTAATAAGCTTCTAACTGCATTACTGTTTATGGAATCTATTTCTGTTGCTCTCATTTGTTGCAAATCATATTCCACTTTGTGGTATGTTTATCTTGGCATACTGGTATTCTCCTTTTGATATTTAGCTTCTTCTATCATATCAGGGATGCAGAATGTTGTTGAGCACCTACTTATTTAGTTAGCATGTAGGTTGGTGTTTTTTTTAATTTATTCTTGCAGTAGGGGACATGTAAACATTTGCTATATATCTTGAAATAAACTTTGTAGGGATATTAAACCAGATTAGCAGTAATTTGCTGAAACCACACATCCTAATCAACTTGTGGGCAAACAACAATTTAAACTGTGATCAAGCTTTCTTGTGGGCCCTTAGTAGGAACTTCTAAGTGAAAGTGCTGGGATGTGATATCAAATCCTCACACTCTGCTTTAGCAGACTCCATGAAGATTGCAACCGATCAGCCTGCTGAGCCGAGTGTTAGGAAGAGTAACTACCCATCTGTCTTATCTCTGCTCCTGCAGCTCTTTGGGTCCCACCCAAGTGGGTATTGTCTTCTTTGTGGCATCATTGGCCACGTCATAGTCCATCTTGTTTTTCCACCTGTCGTACTCAGTTTCTGTGATTCCAGTTTGTGTCCCTGGCCTGTTTGTCACCTGCTTCGGCTTTGGCTTCTGATCCTGGCTGATCCTGGCTCATCTGTTTTACAGCTCTCCTGTGGATCCAGTTTAATCAAGGGCTCCTGTCAAGGACTCCCGCTGGACCCTGTGCTACTTACTGTGAGGATTTAGTGTGATGTGCCCCTCACTGTTGGTAACAAAGTATCAATACCTACCCTGCAAGTGTCCCAGGCTCTCTTCCTACGAACCAGGTAGGACCTAACACAGTGTCTCCTGCATAGGACTGTCGGGGACCCCTTCTCTTTTTTTTGGTTTTCAAAAAATGTATTACAAAACTTCCATGAATACAAATATAAATACAGACTAATTTACAAATTATAATTTCATCAATTGGTTATTCTGTACTCTTTCCTAACCAAGGGGGGAAAATATGTTTTTTAATATATTACATAAAGACATACAACCTACATACATGATGTAATAGAGTATCATTTTTGAGTGCCAAGTTGAATGTCTGGGGATCTAAGGTCTTGAAAGTCAAACATATAATACTCTATGATTGAGCAGTTCGAATAGGGGTATAGAGGAGGGGATAAAATGATTAAGTATATGAAACTTGGGTTTGTATGTATTTTTCCCAGGGTAACCCAGGGTATTTAATAAGGTCTGTCCAATTTAACAGCTACTAATATATTAATCGCAAAAAGTTGCTGAGATTTGCTGAGAAAGGTCCCCCCTCTAAAGTGCAAAGAAAGCAGGGGAGGGCTGGAACATTCTGGCCTTGAAGGCAGGTAAAGCTGAGTGGCCTTAGAAACCCCCGTCCAGCAACTAACATTTGCACTGGCACACGTATTTATACACACTCTCTCACACTTACACACATATACTCACTCGTGCTAACAAACACACACACACACTCCCTGCCAGCATGGCACTGAAAGTAAGAAGGGTTTAAAAAATAAAATTAAATGAAGTACATGAATTTAAATTTTAAACTATTAAAATAAGAACATGCAAAATGTCTGACACAAACTGAAAACAAATCTCACACATATTTCCATACTGAAAATTAAAATGGAAACCAAGCATGTGGTAGCAATGAAGGGATGGGTCCAGATAACCTCTGGCACTCTTAAGAGTCACATCAATGTAGAGGGGTGAAAATTTGCATCCAGATTTAAAAAACAGAGGCATATAACACTTTCTACCTCAAAGAAAAAAAGTTTAAGCAAGCTCTTACTTTATGTGCGTTCTGACATTTGCGATGCAAGACATGTTATTTATGTTTCAACACAAGCAATGTTTGGCAAGTATGGTTCTGTCACCAAAATAGGTTACATTTAACTTGTGGGGACATTTTGGTTGAATTGTATTAGGTGAGATCTCATCATTTCTACACTGGTATTCACAGATAAGGGCAGCTTGTCCACCATAAAGATTTCACCTGCAAGTAGACCAAATTCCAAATTACTTATTGTATGGAGGCAGGCTTATTGTTAATTTTATACATATTAAAGGTTGTTTGTTAACCAATGGGGCATTCATTAATACAATAAGTAAAATAGGCACTGTAATTAATTTAATAAAGGCATTGTTTAAAATAAAATGAAAACAGAATCATAATTTTATTATAGAATGGATTTAATTAACTGGTGATCTGCAGAGTATATCGGAACATGATGTAATCGTATTCCTGGGCATAAAAAGCATGTTTCTTATGGTAGCAAAAAGGCAATTAATTACAATACAATCAATTACACCTAAATCTAATACAATGAAGAATTCCCAGCATTTTTATTATGGAAGCACCAAGGCAGATGGTGTAATGTCAACACTACAATACACTTGCGCTAGCACTATATTGCATTTTGACCACACTGAAACTGAATGCTTTGATAAAAAGAACACAAATACAAAACTGTTTAATTTACAATATAAAAAGGCTGATACGGAAAGAACAATCTTTCATTTTTGCTACTTTTGTTTTTGGGCAACAAGTTTTGTTTCCTGGCCGTTTTTGAATTGGAGCGACAAATAGGGGGGGTTCGTAAAGGAGGGGTTCCATGAGACCTTTTGGACTTCCCTTTCATTATAGAATTTTTTTTAAAAGTTCCCCCTGAGTTAGGATGTTCAAAAAGGTGCTGCGGCAGCAATAGGCCCCTCAGTCCCTTGGAGCAGGTCTGAATTTCCACAATATGATTTATAATAATGCCTTGTTTTGTCACCAATATTTGTTTATCAATGAATATATGATAAAAATATAATAAAAATTGCCCACAAATTACAGGTTTGGGTAACTGTCTCAATCAACTCAAAATGGCTGCTGCAGTCCCTGTCATTATAGTAGTCACTACAGCTTCTCTAATCCACCCCACGACAGTATGTTTTCTGCATTAAAATAAACTATTTGTCAGGGGCTGGGTCCATAAAGATGACTGTAATGACCCAGAGCGCCCAATGATGGAATTCAGGAGTTATTGCGCAGTAGCGGAGTTGGACAGGGCCTGGTACTTTTTTTTCTCTTTTTAGTGTAGGTTGTTTGCATATTAGGCCTTAGAATTATTACACTATATATATACAGTATGTATATGTTTACACAAGAAAAAAAATAATGTCTAATTTATCTGGGTACATGAAACATGGAAAATTGTGGTGTAACAAACATGGTAAAAATGGCAAAAACCAAAGACTAAGAAAGACGGTCAGTCATAAAGGCATTATTGCATGAATATTTAAAGCATTCTGTATTAAAAGTATTATGTTTAAAGTTTTCAGATTTGTAATTAGAATTTTAAGTACTACCACCACATTCTTCTAAGAGTATAATCAAGGCATTTATTACAAACCTTTTACATCTTCTCATGATCCCCTCAAGGTTGCACTACATTCTATTGTCTAGCTAAGCAGTGATATGTAACACACGTCCTGCTCCTTGTGTGCATCAGTTTAAAATACTGAACATAATTTAAACATTTTTAAACATGATGGCAGCAATATGGCAGGTTTCACATGCAGCACATAAAGTCAGTGGCAAGAGACCATTCCCACAGAAATTACTGGGTGCACTTTTCCACGCATGAACATGGGTCTTAACATCAGTTGGAAAATTACTAGACTCTAAGAGCCTGATAAGGTTATAATAAAACTGATACCTCATTGGGCACGTGTGTTGAACACTGTCAAAACAATGAATTCAATTTCTTGAATTCAACCAAAAATATTTATTTCTTCTCAGAAAACAAAACAAGTAACATATTTCTTGTAGGTGTGATTGAATCTTTTTATAGAAGCCATTCATTAAATGATTTTGTTTATACCGTAATGGCAGATTTTAAACTATTGCAATTTCACATCAATTTGTGTACATAGTAATTAATTCATTGGGGTGTTATTTTCCCTCCTCGGTATGGAGAGGAGTAATGATTATTGATTATAATGTTTTAATATAAAGAATGTCTCAAAATGTGGTGATTAGCTTATGACTAAGCATGTAAGTGCAAATTTGTCAAGCTATTGTTTTTGTTCTGCTGTGGTGTATTTTACTCCATGTGAATATAATTAAACGCTTAAAAGCATTGGATTGACACCCTCAGACCTTTTGAGTCCTTTTGATGTTCTTACTGACATGGGCAGTGCACAGCATGGTGCACATTAGCTCATGCAATTACCAATTACTTTTGATCAAGACTGTGAGGTCTATATTGGTATCTTGTTATCACAATACACAAGTGGTGAGTACATTTGACTCACCAAATATTCATCCCCCCACCTGAATCATGGCCAGTTTAGCACGCAAGTAGACAGCTTAAGTCTCCTTCAGGCATTAGACAATTTAAAGTAAACTTGCACATTCATTTTTGGACAAATGTGTTTTCGTGCCAAATGTTACATTTCGTTCATTTGTTCAAGCTAATGAATGAATGAATGCAACATTCAATGAAAGAAACGGAAATGCACAATATGAAAATCTTTGTTCATTCATTCCATTGTCGTGGCCATCATTTTAACTACACAAAGAGGAGGAGAATCTAGCCATTTTGCTATCACTAAGTAGAGGGACATTGAGTAAGCTGACCTCCATTTGTCCGATTAGCTCACTCCTGTCACAGCATGTTGAGGGCTTGTCCAATGGCTGTGCCGTATCTTTCAAAGAAAAAAAGCAGACTAGTAATGAAGAGAGCTTATATAAGAGCACAACAGACAGGGGATCAGTTCATTTCACTGTGGCTGCTTTATGTGACATTTCTGTGCTGCATATAAGCATTTTATAGAGTGAGATTCTTCTGTGAGAGACTTGGTGAGCCTCAGCCTGCCATTTCTCACAGTGTCTAAGACTCTCTGTAGTTTTGATTTAATTTAACCAGTCCACTACTGTCCTTAACCCTATAACTCTAAGCTAATTTTGACCCTCTTTCTTCCATCCATTGGTCTCAAATTCCCTATTTAACTTCTTCTACACATTTGTTTATTGTTTCTATGGCAACCTGGCGAATGGGATTTCTGGAAAAAAAATGTTGGACGAATTTTGTCCAATGCAAAGACGGAGACGGAGAAATTTTGTAGAATGGGAAGAAAATTCCTCACCCCCCAAAAAAAACAAACACAAGCTTTTAGTCGGTGTCCAAGTCTAATTTAAAGTTCATTTGTAAAGTATGGTGGATCTAGCCTGTCCATACTCAAAGTTACTCCCTTAAGAGTTCCAGATAGCCTACCATACATTCCTAGGTATGTTTTTGTAATATGTTTGAACAATCTTTGTCACCAAAGTCATTTTACATGGGCAACAGGAAAACAAATGGTAATTTGAAATATTGAATCTCTGTGGTTGTGGCAGCACCATGAGGACAGTGATGGAGAAGGGTGGTCTGGGTTAATTCTAAGGTAAATAGATCACTGCCAGAGTCCATGCAAAATGTTCATTAAAAAAGACAAATGTAGTCTCTAGAATCCTATGATACAAAAGGGAATGTATATCATACAGTGACCCCATAATAAGTGCATTCTACATTGAAAGTACATTGAATCAAGTTGATGATCACTGTCACACAAATGCATGCAGCTAAATGCCTATGACTCATTTGTAGTTCATCTGAACAGCTGCCGGGAATGACTTTTGCTGTTATCAGGAGTGGGAAATACCAGCCTATTCCTATTGATAAGATAAAAAATATATTTATTTTTTTTTCGCATGAGAAAAATATGTTTTCTAAGTTAAAAGCCATAAACCCGTCAATGGTTTTCATTTCCTCCACTTTTTACTAATTGTATTCAATTCTCTAGAAAATTATTTTATGTATACGATTTTTTTATTATTTATTCTCATATTGCCAACACATCCTGAAACATGAAATGCAGACTTTTGGTAGAGAATGTCAAACCAGTACAGTATATGGAGCTACAATCTGACCTTGAGACTCTTGAAATACTAATTCTTTAATAGCACATAATGAAGATTCTACATATTGACTATCCAAATAATGTGTTACCCAAATGGCTATAATACAGGTCCTCATAGAAATCCAGACTAGCCGTTACTTAAGCATAAACTTAATCAGATGGTCATTTCAGGAACAACATAATGTAATGCATGTAACCATTACCCCGAACATTGAGATCTCTGGTAAGTATACTGTAGTTCTTAATAAACTCAGACATATCTATATGATTCCTTTATGAAACTAGCAAAATTAGAGTAAAATCAGCCCCCACTTTGAACCCAGCGTTGTTATCAAGTTAATTCATGACTAAATTTTAGCATCATGTTGCTTCTCTGTGTGACTGGAAGCAATACTATGAGTTATCTGGTTCTTCAGAACATTTACTGCCTTTGGGGAGAGAAAAACAGAGAGTCCCTTTCTTGGTTTAGTTTGATGTTGGGTGTGCTCCAGAGTATTCAGCTCTGTCTAGGTGTTGATCATAATTAAGATGAGGCGCCACAGGGTCATTTGTTTTAAACGCTTTTCATTAATTTTAAACAGAAAACATTAGCATAACATAAATCACATAGACAGGAGACAATTGGCATAAGAGTCTTAAAGAAAGAAACTCCCTCCACTCCCAACCAGCCATAGCATAACTTTTGGAACTCATGGCCACGTAGAAAAACACTTTGTCTGTTGTCTAGGCAATTGTTCTGATGTCTCAAGCACAAGGGGTATTGTCTCAGAGTAATTGTGCGCTAAACCAAGATGCAACCTGAAAAGTATTTGTGTGTTCAGGTAATCAACCAACATCTTAATAAAGGTTTCCCACTTTTTAAAAAAAATGCTTGGCGCCTCTTTCTTTATTCATAGACGCATACAACCAGTCCATTCAAAGCAAATACAATAATTTGCAATGAAATAAGCATAGGGATGGTGGAGTCTGTATCCAGTGATGCAAAAAAGAATTTCTAGTTCACATCTTCAGCCCCCTCTACCTTAATGAGGCCACGAATAGCCGCTGCTGGGTCAATACCATAAGTATCAATGAACAACTGCCCCAAAAGCCCCTAATAAAAGGGCAAGCCCAAAAATTATGATACAGATCAGCTCCCTTACAAGCACATTTTGGGCAAGCATCCTCTGGTATTATACAGGGATAAATATGCCTGATTTATATATACCGGTATTATCAGCAGGGGCTAGTATTAATATATATATATATATATATAGGCAGCAGGGGCTAATATTAATATTTATCTGCAACAGGGGCTAATATTTATATATATATGTATATATATATATATATATATATATATATATATATATATATATTGGCAGTTCAGCGGTTTTAAATCATATTTCAATCAAGATCTTAACTTCAAAGAGATAAGTACATATTATGTAGTTAAAAATGTATGTCTAACGCATATATATGTATATACCGGTATATATACACATATAGTGTATATATAGCGTTTTATAATTGTCCCCTACTTTGGTCCCTGTCCCCCATGTGCCCCCTAAATATGAAAGCTGGAGACACCACTGGGGAGACCAAGGGAGTCCTTCAACCACTCCTGCAAGGTCTGCAGCAGTTGATGGGACTTAACCGTCTCTGGTATATTTATTAAACGTAAATTATTTCAAGGTCTCTGTTTCTCCAAGTGCTCAATCTTCTCCTGTAGACAAGTTTGGAGGTGTGATCAGAGCTTATTCGAGTCTGTTGGAGTGTGTCTTCATGGTCACTGAGCCTTTGCTCCAATTCAAACAAGGGCCACCTCAGTGTCCATCTCCGATGCTATAGCAGATAAAAGAGGTGACTAGTTGGCACCACATCTTCCAAGAATGGGGGGGGCGTGGAGGAGAAGCATCCTGTGAAGCTTCCATAGGCCTCAATTTCAAACTGAAGCACTCCAGTGAGCTTCTTCTGCAGCATTGTAATAAATGTATCTATACCGTTGTGGAGGAGAACCAAACAAAGATTGTAGGGACGCTTTCCAAGGGACGAATGTTTCACGGGCGACGAGCTACATCAGCTGATATTACATTGCAACAAGAGGTCTGATCGAATCTGTAACATGTAGAAGATCAAACTGTTAAGACTATAAGGTTGTAGTTGATGGTAAGGCTCTTTATGTACTGGCCAGGTGAAGACTAAAGTTAAAAAACAAACAAACAAAAAATTAATATATCCAGCACTCGGTACGGGATCATCTACGGCCTCTCTTCCCCACCTCCCCGACTTACTTCTTTCCTTGCCTCCTGCAGACAGACTATTGAGCCACTGACGGTATCAGGAGCAGGAACACACACTGTTAAATGCAGCACAATGAAGTGTGCTATGTGGAGAAGCCGCTGCTAGAGCCCCGCTCGGGAGCTCAATGAAGAAGCGGCCATCACATCAGAACCTGCCCCTGGAAGTCCACAGCACAACGGTATAGATACATTTATTACAATGCTGCAGAAGAAGCTCACTGGAGTGCTTCAGTTCGAAATTGAGGCCTATGGAAGCTTCACAGGGTCATCTTTTAAAGTTGCTGAAAGTCTTTTACTCTGGATGACCTCAAATGTAATTTTAAGGGAAACTGATCACACTATGTTGATGAATTATCTGATATTAGAAATAGATGCTTATAATATTTTAACTTTTTGGTTGTTAGTTTCTATTGCATGACTTCAAGAAAAAATCTATTTTAAAATGAAATATAAAATATAAATTAATTCTATAGCTTTCTCTTATGCTCTTTGTAGAATACCTTGTATTTTTGATGCTAGGTGCATTTCAGACATTATTTACTGATTTGACTTTAGATTAATTTTATTAACTCTTTACATACATAATGCAAGAACTATATCCTACAATACAATACTAATGAAAATGAAACTAGTGGAATTATCAATTACTAGAAGTAACTATATCCTACAATATAATATTAATGAAAATTAGAATAATGAAATTATCAATTACTAGAAGTTTTGCAAAGCATCATTAGCTATTAAAATAGATTTGTGTTGATTTTAAATATATATAACTCTCTTCCGTACAACAATCACAACATTCAACTATTAGAGTTCTAAAAAGTCATCAAAAGCATTAATTAAAATTATCAGTGTGTGAAAGAAAGTCACACTTTATTGCTTTTAATTTACAAATTACACAAATTAGATTCCAAGGAGTGTAGGCAATTAAAGGAAATGTTAAAGTTTGTATCAAATTAAAAGATTAGGATTATCCACATTTAATTGTATTCCACAATAAATCTATGCAAAAAAGTAAACATAATGTATGCTAATGTGCACAGAAAATTACATAATTCAGAGATATGATGTGTAACCTTTCATGTGATCGTAGACCATGGAACATCCCAGTGTATCCTTACACTGGTTTTCCAATTATTATTAAGTAATTAAAGTTAACTTGATTACTGTTTCATTTAAAATGTATTTGCACCCTCTCTAACATCTACTTTTCTGTAATAAAGATCATTCATTATTAGCCACATACCCACATATATGGCACTCATAAATGTTAATTTGAAGCTCTCACTGTATTTTTTTTTTTGCACATTTAGATATATATTACGGTATATATATTTGGATATAATACATTTTCTTGAAACATCCATGTTCAAACAATATACAGAAACCAAAATATTGCTTTTCGAGAAGTTGCAGCTGCAACCAAGCCCACTTTGTAAACAAATTAATACATGCAGGGTAACAAAGGCTTCAATATTCAGTATATTTCTTTTTGCAGAGATTGCACCTTGCTGAGGATCTAGAGTGTGGTTTGTGGTATATCTCATAGCATGTGCTCATTGTCCCAATTCAGGACATTATGTGAGCAGACAAAGGACAGATACACTTGTAGGAGACACAGTGTCAAAGATCTGAGGGCCACCATATCAACAAGGAATTTCCATTCACAGAGAGAAGATATGGGAAACGCATAATGGAATTTGACACCCTTAATTCAGGCCAAAACCATGCTAAAAAATGTCACATTATCCACACAATCAATCATATATACAGATATAGTACTAGCAGAGGGTCTGTCACGTCTATCAGACGTAACCCTGACCCAGTCCCGAGATCTGCCTGAACTCCTGACATCCCGCGATACAGAGCCATCTTGCGGGACGTTCCCCGGCATAATTTCAATGTTCGACTCCTCCTCCGGCACTTCCTCTTCTGCGCCGCCAGGGTCAAGTTGAAGCAGTTCATAGGAGACCGAAGAAGACTGAAGACATCTCCGAAGCCACTCTTCTCCTCCACGCTCCGAGACCAGCTCCTGCAGCATCTTCATCAACTCTTCCATGTTGATTCTTCGGCTCACCACTTCGCTACCGCTCACCAGACTCTACGGTCAGTGCAGTAATCGCTCAGCGGATCGCCAGGTAAGTGACAAAGCTCCTCATAACGCACCTATTTATAGGTGCAATTCCCGCCCTTTTGCGCGGCGCGAGGCACCCGCGCAGTCACCCAAAGGCAGCACGAGCCACTCAAAAAGAGCGGCAAAGCGCTAGCTCAAGCGCAGAAGATTTTAAAGTTATATAACCTATTATTTTTTTAATATATATAACAGCTAACCTGACCTTTACATGACCTGTCTAGCCTAACCAGTAACAATACATTAACCCTAACTCGTCCCCACAACCTCATGTCAGCCTGTCCTATTCGTTCAGGCTTTATCATTATCCACACAATCAATCATATATACAGATATAGTACATATTCTGTAAATAACACCAATGATGAAGAGACCACTTTTGGCAAATGCTGCATTTCCCTGCACAACTCTTTTTGACATTTCTGATTCAAATGAATAGTCTGCTTTGAAGTAGAGATCTAGAAAGTCTGAAAAGCTTTTTATCTATAGTTAACAGGGTACAACATTATACCTTTATTACATGTTTGCATCAACTAAATATTAATTTATATAACATGCTGAAAAATGAAGCCAGTGATTTGTTCTGGATTGGTGGTTGGAAGAAGTCATTAACAGCAGTGCCAGCATCATATGGCCCAGACTTTAGTGCCCCTTTAACGCCTGAATGTATTTATATAACGTGAGTCATGTCAAGCTATATCCTGGTTATTTTTTTATTTTTCCAATTAAGAACTAAGAACAGATATGGTTAAAACATAACACCCTATACCATCATCAGAATATCATTCTTTATAGGTCTCAAGAGTCATTGTAGAAACTTTTAAGACATTTTACCTGAAACAAATACCACTTAAGTTCCCAAAAATGTGATTGCTATAAAGATGAAGTAGAACAATTTTATTGACCTACCAGGTAAAGATAAGACATAGCAAAGTCGATATCAAAATTAGGACTTGATTAAACATAGCAGACTGTGTGCGTTGAATTGCTCTGTGAAGATCATTCTGAAAGTAGTAATGAGAAAATGATGTTAACTTTTAGTTGGTGATAGTAGCTCTTTAAACACATTACAGAGTCTCCTTACGTGTATTCTTCAAAGAATATCTAAATTTCACTGGATTGCAAGTACAACTATGGTAACTGGTAGAAATTAAGGTAAAATGGTTCAGCTGTCTTGTTTTCATGGTTAAAACTTGACTATAAATGTTTTTTGTAAAATACTACTTCATACTTCAGGTGTTTATTTTCTCCTACAAAGAACAAGGTCCTGCATTTCAAAATATACAGCAGTTAGAATATGTAATATTGTATGTTTGCGATACTAGTAACAATACAATCAGCACATATTGGGATTACAGTGAAATTAATATATCAATTCATAAGAAAAATGTGCAGCATTATTAATGAATCCTTATAAATAACACATTATACATTTATGCTTTAGATTTATAACTGTTGTAACAAGCTTATAATGAGCCTTCTTATTATCTGACACTAACACTGAAATAGCATTTATTGCTTTTCTAAACATATGCAGTCATTGCTCTACATTCAGTGCTTTGACCTTTTTTCCCTAATATGGCTCCTAGTATTTCAGTCAGAATAACAGTTTTGGTTAAACAATGTACTGTTGACCTACAAGTACTAAGGGATCTTAATGTGGATAAGGAGAGAAGAGAGAGGGAGAAGACATTTAAATACTTAAAGTGATTTAAAAAGTGCAGGAAGGAAGTTTATTTCAAAGAAGTGAAACGGTTAGCACAAGAGGTCATAAAATTAGAGGGTTTTTGATGTAATGTAGGGAAGTTTTACATTACCGAGAAGGTTGTAGATGAATGGCACAGCTTCCCATCAGAAGTTGTAGAGGCTAATATAGTTTGGGAATTTAAACATGTATTTTTTCATATAGACTAGGGGCGTCCAACGTGCGGCCCGTGGGCCAAATGCGGCCCGCCAGACTTCAAGGTGCGACCCGCGTGAGCCTGTCCTGGTGTGTGTGTTTGGGTGTCAGTGTGGCAAACCTGTCCTGGTGTGTGTGTGTTTGGGTGTTGGTGTGGCAGAGTCTGTCCTGGTGTGTGTGTTTGGGTGTCAGTGTGGCAAAGCTTGTCCTGGTGTGTGTTTGGGTGTTGGTGTGCAGAGCCTGTCCTGGTGTGTGTGTTTGGGTGTCGGTGTGGCAGAGCCTGTCCTGGTGTGTGTTTGGTGATCTGTTTCCTGGTACTTTACTTACTGTATGAATAAATAGAACTATTTAATTTACTTATTCAAGATAAAACGCCCTCCTGGATTTGTAGTCACTTCAGAGGATGAAACTTTCAAGGCCAAGAGATCAGTGGGGGGAAAAGTAAAGGTTTTGTGATGGACTCCCAGTCCCATCACATAAGATTCTATCTTGTATTATCTGCCGAGCACTGATGTCATCTTTATCCAGTAAGGTCTTTATTCCAGACCTTGTTCGTGAATCTAAGACAAGAACAAGGTCTGAATCTTTACATCAGGAAAAAATATTATCTATTGTTTTGTATAGCGCCTTCATATTCCGTAGTGCACAATAGGTGCCATGATTCTTATCTGCCATCAAATGTAAACCAACCTACAATTGTTTTTCCAAATAATCCAATACAACTATAATTTCTAAGCATACATATATCATAATCGCATCATGTAAAATTCAGTTTGGGAACATTTGCAGTTATTTTACTTACAATCATGTTTTCCAAAGCATGTTTTGCCAACCAACAGTTAAGGAATACAGGAACAAACAGATTTCTTATTGGAGGCCAGAAAATCTAAGAACAGAAAAAAATCTATAAGATGAAAGGATAGACTGTTACTGTAGAACATATGCTTGCAAAGAAAGATCTCAGTACTGGATATTATGCTTAGAAATAATATGTATGATATATATGAAAATATTATATACCAATGTTTGAAAGTTAAAACCTTGAAACTTACATGCTTCTTTAAAATGGGTTTTATTATAATTTATTTTTTATTGATTGTTTCCAGAAAAAAAATATACTCTTTATCAGTGCAATATCACTGTCGAAACATTGTTTCAAGGTTAAATTAAATAGTTATATTATACATTTCCTGATTTTATCAAAACATTTTAATTTTACAGACAGTGCTCCATACACATGGATATGTGAGCATAAAAACACAACATGTCCAGCTTAAAGTGCCTGGGCCATCAAGTTATCCCTGGTCTGATCCTCAAATACTTCTTGCTGACTCCTACATGTGACGAATTTCGGTGAATACGAAGAAAATGATTTTGCCCTTGAAAACAAACACAAATGTTCTACCATCACCCAAGTCTAGTATCAACTGATTGAATGCTCCTTTTATTATTATCAGATTATCCTATAAAATCCAATTTTTCCAGCACTCACTTGATGGAACACTTTATGTTCTTTGTTCTGCAACAATGAATTTATCATATCCTGTGTTTGAATCCTAAAGTAAAACTGTCATTGTAGAGGAGTATAATCACATGTAATGGACAATTAAAAATGACTTTGCGCAGCAGAAAAATATACTTTGAGGCATTTCAAACAAAGAGTTTCATAAATTGTGCAAAATATAATTGAATTGAAGGTCAAAAAAGCAAAAAAAGACGTGTTGCAAATTTGATCTTTCTTTTTCTTGTATGTGATCATTTCTGTGATTGACCCCAGTATTTCATTTTTCGAATTAGAAAGTTAAGGTGATATTAGTTTATCTGTTGCTATTACATCCAATATAATGGATTACTTTGATGGAGCATATTTTTCAACTGTAATGGAGGAACTTTAAAGCTGGAGAATAGTTTTCTTCACTTTTCTCTGAGTGCGTCTTGCCTGAATTAAGGGGCACATATACAACATTTGGGGACTTGAGTTAATGCAGACTCTTCAGACAATAGTATCAGAATGAAGACCCTAGAGCTCCCTTCAATCAGCTATACATATCTGAGCTCTTGACAGATTGGGTGATATCAGGTAGATCACCTGTTCTTTGAATACATTTCTAAGTAGAAAACATTACAAACTTCTTTAAAACCAATAAGCCAATATCTAGGTGAACTTTTTGAACAGTAATAATAATGAAGAATTCAGAGGTAAAATCAAGGAAATATGGTTTTCAGGCATAGCTTACTCCCTTTCAATTCATATTTTGTGTCTATGACATTAGCATTATTATGAGGGCATATTTGAGAAATATTGTCTTACCTAAATTGTGGAAACACATAACTGAAGTTGACTTGTATTTAAGACAAATAAGGTTTTTGGGCTCTAAAACTGAGTTAATTTCTGGTCACCTGGGGGTTACAGACACTATATAATTAAACCATTGAGTTTGAAAGATAGAATTGCTTTTATAGTTATCCAGAGGCAGCAGGATTACATTCTGGTGCCATGCTGGTGTTCAGCAGGAGCGTGTAACATTAAAATGCTGTTAATATGTTTTTCATCATTTTCCCACTGAGATTCACCCAAAGCATTTTAAGTCAAACTACAAGCCAAAACTTTTCTTCAAAACTTGCATTTGCAGTATGTTTTTTAAGTTTATTACATTGGTGAGAACTGCTTCACTTTACATTTGATATCAAACGGTAACCTATACTGTTGCTAATAATATGCAATTTCTTGAAAAAGAGCTTAAAGCAATAAAAAGGGTAATATTACATAAGTAGGGAATACTGATTATATTTCTGGCAATACCGATTTAAAAGAATCTTGTTTTTTTTTTCATTTTGTTTTGCTTACTTAGTCACCATGTGAGTAACAGTACTATACACAAATATACCCTTTGGTTAAATAACTTCTACAGCCTTCCATGGGGCATGGCAAAAGGATCGGCTATATTTAGGGTCACAATGTCTGCTTTTGTCTACATACTGCCCATAGTAGGTAGGTGGTGGTATCAAAGTATGGATCAGTACTTTTAGCTAGAGATTGCAATATGTTTTTAATGCAAGGGTGCTATAAAGAAAATGTAATAAATTACTTTGAGGGGTCTTGAACAGAAGTTTGCCAAGAGTCCCATCATCTTTAAAGATGATGTTCTTTTCCAGCAACAAAAGGTATATTTCAAAAATGGTGCAACGTAGATAATGTGGCCTTTTAGTCATAAATGGCTCATTAAGTGTTATCGTCTTTTTTTTCCAAGGGCTTCTTACACACCATTAGTAACATTTTCATGCTGCCAAAAGATTATATAAGAAGCTCTAACCAATGGAAAACACTATAATCTTATAATGTGGTTATTTTGTCCAGTATGGTCTAGTGACAGTTCCCACTGTTAACTTCTTCAAGTAAGAAAAGCTAATGAGTTTTATAAATAGAACACAGACAATAAGCAGAAAGAAATGTGATAAAATGATTATTTTATCATGGTACGTGAGGTGTGCCTTAAGGTCTTTAATGCATCTGCTGTCAGCTCAGACATCTTTGACGGCAACTGGGCAAATACATTAGTTTTTAAACACGGTATCATTTTCGCTGTGGTTCCCATCTAATTTGGTCAATGGATTTCTATAAAATCAAAACCAGCTATAAGGCATTCAAACATTAACCTCTTAAAGACTAAGGTTGTTTTCCTTTGAAATCTTGCGGAACAAAGTATTTTTAGCACTTTTTTTTATATCTTTGTTGTCTTTGTCACAATTTCTCTCTTATTCTCTAGAGTACTCACATAAAATATATTTTTGGGAGAGTCATGGCTTTCATTTGAAACCATAGGGATATATAGAAATGCTAAATGTCAATAAAGCTCCTGGACCACAAGGGATTCACCCTCGGGTACTTAGGAAACGTAGCTCAGTAATTGACAAACATTTATATTTAATTTTGAAGGATTCGATTTTTGACTGGAAAGGTACCATTGGATTGGAGAATAGCAAATGTGATGCCTTTGTTCAAGAAGGGGTCCTGTCCAGAGCCAGGAAACTATTGACTGGTAAGCCTAACATCCATTGTAGGAAAACTGTGTATAATTACAAGACACAATCCAGGACTTTGTTTCAAGTAACATTATTATTACACATATGCGACATGGATTTATGCGTAATAGGTCAAGTCAAATTAACTTACTGGCCTTATATTAAATGGTAAGTTTTATTATAGACCAAGGTAAAGCAGTGGATGTAATATACCTAGATTTTCCAAAGCTTTTAATACTGTCCCACACTTAGTAGTAAGGTATGTCGGATTTGAAAACATATCTGTACTCAGATAGGGAGCTGGTTGAAAGACAGATTAATGAGGATGGTTGTAAATGGCATGTATAAGAAAAAAAGTCTAACGTGAAGTGCCTCAAGTTCTGTCCTTGGGCCGATTATTTTATATTTGTTTATCAATGACTTACTGGAGGCAATGTCTTAATTTTTGCAATTTTTTTTGTAATAACTTACCGTTATTATGAATGGTACTGTGTTGATCATTTCTAATAAGAATGGTATTCTTAAAATCTGCTCCCATATATTTCCCTGAGGAGAGATAACAAGAAAGTTAACAGAACAAATACAACTTAAAAGTAAAGAATTCAATGATATTACTGTCAACATTTCTGGCAACAGCTATTAGGCACTGCAATAACATCTCCCACCTATGTAAACCTCTCAAAACCATTTTTTTCTACATGTTACATTTTTAGTATACCCCAGAAATTATATATTGCTTTTTTCAAGAACGGATTGGACTCTTTTTTGTTCTGTTTTGGATAACATTTATATATATATATATAGTTTAGCATCAATAATTAAGAGAGGGAAGAGAGAGAGACGAGAGAGAAAAGAGAAAGAGACAGACAAAAGTATTGGCACACCTGACCATTACACCAACAGGGACTTTTACATTCATTTGTAGCTGTAACAGCTTCTACTCATCTGGGAAGGCTGTGCACAATTTCCAAGATTTTAGATTTAAGTTTTCTCGTCATTAGAAGTAAGGGGCATAGCCCAACCTCTGAAAATCAGCCCCAGACCATTATCCCTCCTTCACCCAACTTTACAGGTGGTACAATGCAGTCAGACAGGTACCAAACCCAGACTCGCCTATCAGAAGTGTGATCCATCACTCCACAGAAGAGGTTTCCACTGCTCCACAGTTCAGTGGGTACGTGCTTTACACCACTTGATTTTAGACAACTGTGGGGGCCTGGATCCTCCTTGGGGAAGGTCTGTGCGATGGACGCAGACAACCCCCCCGCTGCTAACTGCACCTCCTTCTGGCTGCAGCGGAAGTTGCCTACGCGAATCGCATACACGGAAGTTGCCTACGCGAATCGACGTCTACACGCTGCCCAGACAACATACCAGGGAGTCAGAAGCACCGGTAAGTTTTTTTTTTGGGGGGGGGGTGTTAAATGGGGGGCATAAGGCATTTCTGGAGGCAGAGTGCTCTATGAAATGGCTTTTAACCCCCTTAATGCCACTATGCCTCCTGAAATGCCTTATACCTCCCTATATGCCACTCTGCCCCATAATATGCCTTTTAATAAGGCATTTCTGGTGGAAGTGTGGCATATAGGGAGTCAAAAGGCATATCATGGGGCACAATGGCATTTAGAGGGTTAAAAGGCATATCATGGGGCACAGTGGCATATAGTGGGTTTAAGGCATTTATGGGGCAGAGTGACAAGCCTGGGGACAGATGTGCTTAACTGGGGGGCAGGTTGGAAAATAAGGAATTAAAAACAAAATATTTTTCTCAATCATAGCTTTTATTAAAGAAAATAGTTAACATGAATTAACATTTACTGGTAAAAAGTTTCTGAACAGATTTAGTTTAGCATCAGTTTAAGTAACCATTCATTCAATCTCCAGTTACTCCTATTAACATATTGTGAGTCTGTTTTCAGGGGTCTGTCCTGGGTCCTCAGGGGTCTATCCTGGGTCCACTTCTTTTTAATTTATTTATAAATGATCTCCCAGGCTGCATTGAGAGCCATGTCACAGTTTTTGCTGGCCAGGGTAATTCAGACTAATCTGGATGTTTCTTCTTTGCAGGAAAATTTAGACAGAGTTGGGGACTTGGCATACAAGTGGCATATGAGGTTTAACATAGATAAATGCATATGCATTATGGTAAAAATAATAAAAATGCAACCTATACTATGAATAGAATATACTCGGGGAAAACTACCAATGGGAAGGATTTAGGAAAAATGGTAGACAGCAGACGTGTGCAATGCCAGCAAGCAGCTACAAGGGCTAATAAGGTTATGGCATACATAAAAGGAGGTATTGATTCACAGGAGGAGGATATCATCTTGCCTCTTTACAGGTCAATGGTAAGACCTCACCTTGGATATGCGGTACAATTCTGGGCAACGGTCCTTAAAAAGGACATTATGGAATTAGAAAAAGTGCAAACTGTAAGGGGCTTGCATTTTCTAAGTGACTTGCTTTCTGTAAGTGACCAGTTTGTGCACCACAGCAGCGGCAGAGAAGTGGTATTATAAGTATACCAACAGTGGGTTTGTATCTCAACCAGCAACAAGAGGGTTGAAGGGTTTGTGGTAAAAAAAAACAAAAAAAAACAAAAAAACTGTGTGTTTTGCATTAACTGTTTGGTTTTTTTCTCTCCCATTTTCTAGAGTGTAATTAGTTAAGGGTGGGGTTTATAATCAATTAACTGTGTTGCTCTGTATATAAGGAAGTGGTTAAACTCACAGAGCTTGCTCACTGTAAGGGGCTTGCATTTCTAAGTGACTTGCTTTCTGTAAGTGACCAGTTTGTGCACCACGGCAGAGAAGTGGTATTATAAGTATACCAACAGTGGGTTTGTATCTCAACCAGCAACAAGAGGGTTGAAGGGTTTGTGTGGTAAAAAACCAAAAAAAAACCAAAAAAAAAAACTGTGTGTTTTGCATTAACTGTTTGGTTTTTTTTTCTCTCCCATTTTCTAGAGTGTAATTAGTTAAGGGTGGGGTTTATAATCAATTAACTGTGTTGCTCTGTATATAAGGAAGTGGTTAAACTCACAGAGCTTGCTCACTGTAAGGGGCTTGCATTTTCTAAGTGACTTGCTTTCTGTAAGTGACCAGTTTGTGCACCACAGCAGCGGCAGAGAAGTGGTATTATAAGTATACCAACAGTGGGTTTGTATCTCAACCAGCAACAAGAGGGTTGAAGGGTTTGTGGTAAAAAAAAAAACAAAAACAAACAAAAAAAAAAACTGTGTGTTTTGCATTAACTGTTTGTTTTTTTTCTCTCCCATTTTCTAGAGTGTAATTAGTTAAGGGTGGGGTTTATAATCAATTAACTGTGTTGCTCTGTATATAAGGAAGTGGTTAAACTCACAGAGCTTGCTCACTGTAAGGGGCTTGCATTTTCTAAGTGACTTGCTTTCTGTAAGTGACCAGTTTGTGCACCACAGCAGTTCGTGCAACACAAGAGTGCAAGGAGGGTAAGTGACATAAAGCAATTGTTTAAATTCAATACTCGCGTCCCTTTGTAAAGTATGAGCAAGCTTGGAGATTTCACTCAGTGCACATCATGCCATATGTATGCATGCTTGGAACAGCAGTTCCTGGGTCCATATCGCTGTGGTAAGTGTGATCAATTGGTCTCTCTGGAAGCTGAGGTTTGTGCTCTGAAGAGGCACATTGAAACACTGAGAGAGATTGACAACCTTGAGAGGAGTCTGTTGCTCGCTGAGCAAAGTCTAGATGGGGCCCCTAGCAATGAGGGAGGAGATCAGTCAGAAGGGAGTCAGGCACATAGCTGGGTGACAGTAAGACGTGGTTGCAGTGGGGAAGGGAAGAGGAAGAGGCAAGCCAGCCCAGAGTCTCTCCCTCCCCACAAATTTGCCCTTTTAAGTGAGCACGTTGGGGAGGCAGACTCAGAGGTAGGAAAAAGCTGTTCTCTCTAACAGCTGGGAGAGCAGCTCATCCAATGTGCAGGGGATCCGAAAGGAAGGAAAGCCCAGGCAGGTTGTGGTGGTAGGGGATTCAATAATCAGGAAAACAGACAGGGTAATCTGTAGCTCTGATCGCAGCAACCGAATGGTTTGCTGTCTCCCGGGTGCCCGGGTTCGGCATGTTGCGGACAGAGTGGATAGATTATTGGGAGGGGCTGGTGAGGATCCAGCTGTCTTGGTGCACATTGGCACCAATGACATAGTAAGAGGAAGATGGAGTGTCCTAAAAAGGTAATTTTAGGGACTTGGGTAGTAAGATTAAGAAAAGGACCTCCAAGGTAGTATTCTCAGAGATACTACCTGTGCCATGCGCTACACCAGAAAGGCAGCGGGAGATTAGGCAGCTAAATGCATGGCTGAAGTCTTGGTGTAAGAAGGAGGGCTTTGGGTTCTTAGAGCACTGGGCTGATTTTGCTTTGGGGTACAATCTCTATAGTCGTGATGGATTGCACCTAAATGCAAGAGGGTCCAATGTGCTTGGGGAGAGAATGGTTAGACGGTTGGAGGAGATTTTAAATTAGGAATGGGGG
>VKOC01019051.1:0-77304 GCA_009364415.1 Spea multiplicata | reverse complement strand
TAAAAGCCTTAAGAGATTTTACTTAGGAGCCAAAAGTCAATTTGCAGTTGTCCTAACTGCGTCTGTGAAGAGGGAGGCAGAAAACATTCCAAATGCAAGGGGCTTCATCTTGGTTTAACTATAGACCTTCTTTGAAGCGAAAGCATTGTCTTTATCTTAAAAGTGATATTCACATATTTAATAATTATGGTAGGGGGGGGGTTATGCATGTAATCTAACCAAGTTTAAAAAAAATATATGTTCTGTAATGAAGTGTATCTCTGGAAGTTGTGTATTAACCAGGGATGGACTTGCCAAACTGGATGATGAGATTGGGTATTAAAGTCTGTAAATATTTACAAGGCTATTAAAGCAATTAGAACACATTTTAACATGTTCAGTATCCACTTGTAAAAGCAAAATGGAGACTCGTAGCAGTGGATGCATCGAAAAACGGTTACAGGTGTCCTGTTTTCTTGAGCTACGTTACTCCCAATGTGCAAAGCATGGGGGATATACTAATTTCTGTTAGGGGAGAACTATGAGTACAATTTTATATAAACAAATTAGATCCCTACTATAACCATATCTATTGCTGTGATTTACCACCTGTTTCTTTGGAAATTATAAAATTACTATATTTCCCATGAAATTGGGTTTGTGACGCACTGATATTTCTCATACTCAGGTACCCCATTAATATTCCTTTCCATTATATTACCCCACTATTCCTAAGTTATTGAGTGTTGTTGATTGTATCAGGGAGACTTTGTGATCATGAAGGAAGAGAACCTACAGATTGTTAATTGTTTGACAATGCCAGCTTGTTACAACTTTACTTTTACATCAAATATCTCCTACTCTGACTGACAAGCAAGACCGTAAGCACTAGGTAATTTAGTTATTTGTACTGGATTTACTTATGGTAAAGGTTGTGACACAACAATTCTCTGGTTATGCTTTGTAATACCTGTTTCTATATAGTGAACCAATGCCCGCCGCAATCAATGACGCATATGGAAAATATTTTATGTGCGTGTATAAAAAATGTTAGACCATAAATGCTGCCAGAACATGGCTTTTTTGCCTACACAACTTTACTTACGTGTTCAATCATTATATGTAGAATGGGTCCATAAAAGTTTGCAGATATTGAACAGAATCTTAATCAGTTCTTGAAAGAGTCATTTAGCTTGAGAAGAAGTCAGGAATGTAATAGCAATGAAAAGGGATTTATTAATTTGCATGCAGTGGTCTTAAAGCAAAGTAATTTTGTGTATTAATAAGTTGCATGCTTGTCGTTGTAACAATTAAATTGTTGTCCTTTTGTTTGACACTACTGACTACTCCTTTATTTAGGATTCCAAGGGGGATTAAGTGTTGTAGGTAGGAGAGGGAGTATTTTGTGCTTTAGTTTAATCAGAAACAAATTTTTGGCAATGCCTCCTCCACAGGTTTGAAGAACGTAAATTTCGTTCAGAAACATTTGAACTATTTTAGATGTTTACCTCTTGCTTAAAAACAGACATGACTGTGTAATACCTTAGGAACTGTCAGCATTGTTTCTTAAGTCGACAAATTCATGTACATGCATTGATGTATAGGAAATGTATAGGAATCTCGTGATTATGATACTGCGTAGATGTGGACAGACGTTACTTTGGATGTGGATTAAGTATGCCTACAATTGTCAGATCTATTGTATATATCTGAACGGCTATGCATGCTATAGGACTGGCCCATGTCTTTTAGAAAGTGGAGTTTTTCTGACTATCCTAAATATGCCAAAAACAAGACTTTGCATTCTATTCAAAATATAAAGATAATAGGATAACTAGATGGACGCTATGCTGGACCAACCCAGAATGTAGTTTGAGTGCGTGGCCATGGAGGGTGAACACTGGAGTGCATATTTATTCTTCAAACTACACATTGGTCTCCCAAACATTGTATGTACCCGTAATGAATCTCCCTATACACTTGGACCCACTTGCACTGTGATTGGGAAATTGTAAATTCTGCTGATGGAATTGTTTCCTGTGATTATATATTGAGGACATTTTATATTTAATCGGACTTTTCTTATTAATGTGGGATATGCAAATCTATGATTAAGATCCTTAATAAGACAGATGAAGCATTACCTAATGCTCTGGTGTGCACATTGCACAAACTTTCTGTTCCACCAACATAACAAGCACCACATTCATCAGTTATACTAATAGATTGTCCCTAGCACATATTATATGTATGTTAATAAAATGAGTACAAATCAACCTGACTGTGCTCCATTTGCATCAATTAATGACAGCCTGGGATTCATAACAATAAAGAGAGTTTAGTGAATATGCGCCTACCCCCAAAAATTACTAGTGGTGTCCATCAATATACATAGACAAAAAGCAGGATCCCACCCAAAACCAACCTAGGTTATTTGTGGCTGCCATAATCTCAGAGGATCCCTAGCATGCATTGTAGTATGCATAGTTTTCTTTCTGTTAAACTTTCCATCAGCAAGTGTGAGACGTTTCATTGCAATGTCTACTATGCTGTGAAACATCTTTATTCAGTGAAGTGGGAGATGGCATTGTCTGCTAGCACTATATTCTATGTTTGTTTTTTTCTATTTTTTTTCAGTGTGTGACATGTGGCAAGGGATTAATGCAGGATTCTTTAATTCCACAATTACACAATTTACACGCAACATAGAGAGATGCCTGAGGCCTAAGGAAGCCAACCTTGCAGCTCTTTAGAATAGGCATTAATTAATTTTACATTAAAATCCACTCCCATTTTTAATCTACATTTGAGTGCCTTTTGGAATCAATAATATAAAAAAATCATGACAGAGAGACAAGTAGTAATTTAACAAGAGTCTGTTTTATTTATGTAACACTTCTTTATATTATTAAGAGATATTAGCTGGATATTAAAGTGAATCAAGCATCACAGCAGATCACCTTTGGACTCACGCAGAGTCGTCCTTCAGCACTCAGGAGAGGAAAACCCCCCTGTGGGGGGAACCTCTGGGGAACCATGGCTTGAAGGACTGTCCTTCCCTCTAGACACTAAAAGGTTAAATCTGTGTTAAGATCTGCAAAACAAAAAAGAAAAATAAGTAAAGCGTAATTTTACAGACAGTTTGTGTGTGTGTGTCTGGGTATGTTTGTGTGTGTCTGGGTATGTTTGTGTGTGGGGGTACGTGCAACTTTGTGTGTCTGGGTACGTTAGTGTGCATGTGTGTTTGTTAGGGTCAGTGTTTGGCTGCGTTAGTGTGAATATCTGGATATTTTTATAAAATTAAGACCTCTTGTATATCATTGTGGTTGTTGTAAGGGTACAATTTTTGATGCTAATGACTTTATACATATATACAAACACATATCACAGTTACAGAATTTGTATCAGTAAGACCAATTTATACATCCTACCTTCTTTTTGAGAGTTGATGCATTATGTTACTGGTCCTTATCTATTGTTCTGGTGTATATGGTAGCAAATAATGGTTAAAGTTGTCTTAAGGTTTGTCTGAACCTACCAATCCCTCTGACATTTTCTGTCACAATTCAGTTTATATACTGAGCTAACACATTGCTCAATATTCATATAACTTTAGGATTTTTTTCCATTGTTACCTGCATTGTTGTTTATCTATCCACCTCCATACATAGCACCTTGCGCTATGACTGCATAATCTGTACTAATTGAAAGTGTTCTTGGTTCTGACTCTCCTCCTGCCAATAATACAACAACTAAAATAGGCAAATCTTATGCAAGATATTATGTAAGATAAAGAAATGTAGGTCTCAACCAGCTATGTTTTCAGTGTTTACTAAAATCACATTTTTATCAGGCACTAATTACTGCTAAAATACTGCTGGTATCTCATTACTTAAGAGTAGTTCTCAAACTATTTCAGTATAGCCCACTATAATCTAAAAAAATCAAAAGGTAGCATTGTGTTATTTCTTTTAAACGCCCAAACACTACCCAGAAAAATGCTGAACACTCTCTTGGTGAACACAAAACAGGTTATGATGCTTGGTCTTTAAGCAACAAAAACATTAATAAGTTCTCTATTTATACACCTTTTCATCATGAGAGTATATTCATGTGTTGTATATAAGGCAAACAGAATTTCTCATGTGTAAAGACAAAATAACATAGGATGCATTTAGAACTAAACATATCCAAGCAGAATATATAGCTCAATAAATAAGAACCTCATTTACTTTCAGTATGGAGCTCCACTGATGGTACCTGCATCTGCAGATCCTCCTAGTTCCAATTCTATATGAATCATATATGTAAACTAATTGGCTGTTAAGTTTGGGAACAAAAATATTAATACTTTTCTCATGACATATAACATTTCTAAAAGAAAATAGATATATTATTTCGTATTAATGCCCATATTGTTCAACACCCTTTCGTTAACACAAGTTAGGGCAATGAATTTATGCATCAAAAACATGAAATAGTTCTCTATTTGGGCAGCGTTTTCGGAATGGGAATATTTTCATGAGTTCTACATATATCAATGGATACATATACCTGGATGACACAGCTTTCTGTTTATTAAACAGGGCATAAGACCCTTTTGATGCAATTTTGTTTGAATTAACACATAATACACACATTATGTATGGTTATGCACTTAAACCAAATCAAGGTTTCTATAATGTTCTAATGCCTGCCTTATTCCGAAAGCAAAAAAATATGTTTTTGTAATCATTAAAGCATTAAAGGGGCATTGCCCCTGTCATTTTCTATCACAATTCAATATAATTATACTCTAACTAGTTGTACAAACGTTAGGGCGCAACATTTCTCATTATTTATTTAATTTTAGGATATTTATTTTTCCAGATACCTGCATTTTTTCATTTCTTCACCTCCATACATACTTTTTTTTTAGTTTTTATGTTATTGACAGCACCTTGCACCATGACTGAATAATCTATACTAATTGAATAATACAACAACTAAAATAGGCAAATCACTAGTAGATGTTATGTATGGTATTAAATGTAGGTCTTAATCAACTATGTTTTCTTGTTAACTATAATCACATTCATCAGGCATCTTATTACTGCTAAAATATTTTTTGGGAAATTCTCACACTGCTGGTATCTCGTTACTTAAGAGTAGTTCTCAACCTATTTCAGTACTTGCTATTTCTAATACAAAAAAAATACATAACCCTTAAAGTTAGTTTGTGTCGTTTACATGATCTATGAGAGGCAGTGTGAGGAAAGATGCTCCAGCAGTTACTATAAGTCTGTAAGAAATGAGAAGCGCTTAATGTTACCTCCACCTATCTTAATAATACTTTGTCTACAGATGACTTTAATCTGCCTAAATTCAAACATATTCCACCCTGTCTACAAATCCTACACTGTCGGCTACAAGAAGAGGTTTTTATGCCTAGCGTACCATATGCCCTGTTCAGTTCCGCATTCACCTTCTTAATCCCTTAATTCAAGAACCATTGTTCATTTCAACCAATCGTGTGACCTGTTATATAATATGAATCATTATTTTTTTGTTAAATTTGGGTAACACAAATTATTAATATTTTCCTTATAACATTTAACAATTTAAAAAAAGCTATATCATATTATTACTTATAAATGCGCATATTGTTTAACATCCTTTTGGTTCACGCAAGTTATGACTGCATTTAACTAAAGAAAAAATGAATTAGTTCTCTGGGCAGCTTTTTCAGCATGATAATATTTCATGAGTTGTATTTAAGGCAAGCAGAATTTTTCATGGATAAAGACAGAAAAAAATAGGATATATTTTTTACTGAATAAATTAAATCAACTAACTAATATATATTTATATATATTATTGGATAAGTATACCGGGATTTCATAGTTGTAACCATTGTTACTGTTTCACCTTATTCTACACTTATTGTTAAATTAGTCTACAGTTCGTGACCTAAACAAATATTCTAATTTTATGATGTGTTTGAAAGCAATGTTCAACAATGTTATTTCTTTTAAATGCTCAAACACTACCTAGAAAAATGTATAACACCCTTTTGGCGATTTCAAAACTGGTTATGATACTCAGCCTTTAAGCAACAAAAACATTAATAAATTGTCTATACAGCATTTTTATCATGAGATTATAATTATGGGTTGTATCTAATAAAAGCAGAATTTCTCATATATAAATACAGAATAACATAGTATATGTTTTTAACTTAAATAAATTAAAGCAACTAACATATGTCTTCACATACACAGCGATGGATAAATATACCTGGATCTCATAGTTGTAGAGCAGCAGCACATGCTTTGAACTTTCAGTTCTACAGTTTCTTTTTTTGTTAAATTATTATTATGATTTCTAGTAATAATAACTTATTCCACACTGTCCACAAATCCTACATTGTTGGCCACAATAAGGCTTTTTGTGCCTAGAATACCAGATCCCCCGATCAGTCCTGCAGCCGCCTCCTTAATCTCTTAACTCAAGAACCATTGCTCATTTCAACCAATCATATGACCTGTTACTGTTTCACCTTATTCTACAGTTATTGTTAAATTATTCTATGGTTTGACCTAAACAAAAATCCAAACACATTTTATGATGTGTTTTAAAACTATGTTCAACTCACACCACTGAATATAACATTTCTCACCAAAATGTTAAAACATTGTGTTATTTCTTTTAAATGCTCAAACACTGCCCAGAAAAATGTAGAACACCCTTTTGGCGAACTCGTAACAAGTCATGATACTCGGCCTTTAAGCAACAAAACCATGAATACATTCTCTATTTATACAGCTTTTTCATCATGAGGTTATATTCATGGGTTGTATCTACTGCAAGCAGAATTTCTCATGTGTGAAGACAATATAACATAGGATATATTTTTAACTGAACATATTTAAGCAGATAACAAATAGCTCAATAGATAAATCTGAACCTCATTGTTTCCCTTTACATTCAGTATGGAGCTGCACTGATGGTACCTGAGTTTTCCTGCATCTGCAGATCCTCCTACTTCCAATTCTATATGAATCATACATGGAAACTAATTGGCTGTTAAGCTTGAGGAACAAAAATATTAATACTTTTCTCATGAGAAATAACACTTCTAAAAGAAAATGGATATATTCTTATACAGTAAATGCTCATATTGTTCAGCAATGACTTTAAGCAAAAACATGATTTAGTTCTCTGGGCAGCTTTTTCAACATGAGAATATTTTCATGAGTTGTATCTAAAGCAATTAGAACCCCACCTGTATCAAGACAGAATAACATAGGATACATTTTTAACTTAATAAATACAGTAACTTACAAATATATATATATATATATATACACATAATCTCAATGGATAAATCTACTTGCATCACACAGTATAGAATTGTATAGAATGGAAATCACCAAGCATGCACTGCTAAAGCTTTTAAATTATTAAAGTCATTTTCAGATTCCTAGGCATAAAACCTTTTTGATGCGGTTTTGTTTCATTTAACATTTGAATAACACACACATTATGTATGGATATGTACTTATAAAGTTCTAATGCCTGCATTATCTCGTAAGCAAAAAACATAGTTTTGTAATAGATCGGTATAACTTTATAGGGACTATTATTGATATTTTCCTTATAACATTTAACAATTCCAAAAAGAAAATAGCTATATCATATTAATTCTCATAAATACTTATGTTGTGAAACACCTTTTTGTGTAACCCAAGTTATGACACTGATTTAACCAACAAGACAGGAATTAGTTCCCTGGGTAGCTTTTTCGGCATGATAATATTTCATGAGTTGCAAGCAGAATTTCTCATTTATAAAGACAGCATAACATATGATATATTTTTAACTCAATAAATTAAAGCAACTAACAAATGTATTTACATATATAATCAGTGCATAAATATATCGGGATCACACTGTTGTAGTGCAGTGCCTAGAAGACCAGATCCCCTGGTCAGTCCGGCAGTCACACCTTAATCTCTTAATTCAAGGACCATTGTTCATTTCAACCAATCGTGTGACCCGTTACTGTTTCACCTTATTCTACACTTATGATTAAATTATTTAACGTTTTGTGACCTAATAAAATATCCAAACACAATGCGTTTGAAAGCAATGATCCTTTCACACCACTAAATATAACATTTCTTACTTAAAAGTTACACTGTTGTGTTATTTCTTTTAAATGCCCCAAACACTACCCAGAAAAATGAAGAACGCCCCTCTTGGTGAACTCAAAACAAGTTATTATACTCGCCCTAAAAACAACAAAAACCTTAATAAGTTCTCTATTTATACACCTTTTTCATCATGAGGGGGTATATTCATGGGCTGTATCTAATGCAAGCAGAATTTAGCGTATATAAAGAGAGAATAACATAGAATACCTTTTTAACCATTAATACTTTTTTCTACTTATACAGATTTTCATCATGAGAATATATTCATGGGTTGTATCTAAGGCAAGCAGAATTTATCGTGTGACAAAATAAAAGAATGCATTTTTTACTCAACATATTCAAGCAGATGACCAATATATAGCTCAATAGATACATTTTGGTTAAAACAAGTTATGACACTGACTTTAACAAAACAAAACACAAATTAGCTCTCTGGGTGGTTTTTTTCATCATGATAGTATTTATAAGTTGTATCTAAGACAAGCAGAATTTCTCATGTGTAAAGACAGCATAACGTATGATATATATATAAGTCACGCAGTCACCTCTTTAATCCCTTAATTCAAGAAGCGTTTCTCCTTTTAACCAATTATATGACCTTTTACTGTTTCACCTTATTCTGCACTTAAAGTTACATTATTGTACAGTTTGACCTAAACAAATATCCAAACACATTTTATGATGCGTTTGGAAGCATTGTTCAACTCACACTACTGAATATAAAATTGCTTACTAAAAAGTTACAATGTTGTGTTATTTCTTTTAAATGCTCAAACACTGCCCAGAAAAATGGAGAACACCCTTTTGGCGAACCTAAAACAGGTTATGATACTCGCCCTTTAAGTAACAAAAACCTTAAACAGTTCTCTATTTATACAGCTTTTCCATCAGAAGAGTATATTCATGGGTTGTATCCAATGCAAGCAGAATTTATTGTGTGTAAAGACAGAATAAAATACTAAAGCAGATAACAAATATATAGCTCAATAGATAAATCTGAACCTCATTGTTTCCATTTACTTTCAGTATGAAGCTGCAGCGATGATACCTAAGTTTTCCTGCATCTGCAGATCCTCCTACTTCCAATTCTAGATGAATCATACATTGAAACTAATTGGCTGTTGAGCTTGGGAAACAAAAATATTGATAGTTTTCTCATGACAAATAACACTTATAAAAGAAAGTGGCAACATCATATTACATCTTTTACATGCTCTTACTTTGCAACACTCTTGGTTAACACAAGTTAGGACACTGACTTTAAGCAACTAAAAAAACATTTAGAAAGCCTTTTCAACATGAGAATAATTCCATGAGATGTATCTAAGGCAAACAGAATTTCACATGTATAAAGACAAAATAACATAGGATACATTTTTACCTCCATAAATTAAAGAGATTAACACCTATATTTGTACATATACATATATCAACGGATAAATCTACCTGGATAATAGAGTTGTATAGCAGAACATGATTCAAGGTTTCAGTTCAACAGCTTTCTGTTTAATAAATAATTTTGAATTATTTAATTTTTAATTAAATAAGCAAAAAACATGGTTTTGTAATTGATCGGTATAGCTTTATAGGGAGTATTTGTGAAATAAATACCTTATACACATTATACTATTTTTATACATTCTATCCAACCATTATCCAGGGGCATTGCTAGGGGGTTGATGAGGAACCTGAATTCCAAAGTCTCCTCCGGATTGCTCAGTTCTGAGGAATGTTCAGAGTGTGTTTATGATGCATTATGTTACCGTATATTATAGGTTTAAGGGTAAATGGTTGCGAATAATAATTAAGATGCTCTTCAGGTTTGTGTTAACCTATCAATGCCCCTGTCATTTTCTCTCAAATTCAATATAATTACACTTATCTAACCAGTGGTCCTAAAGCTAGGACACAACAGTGCTGATTATTCATATAATTAAAAAAAAAATGTTATCCAGATACTTGCATTGTTTTTCATTCTTCCCTTCCATACATACATTTTTTAGTTATTATATTATTGACAGCACCTTGCACCATCACTGAACAATCTATACAAATTTAAAAGATTCTTGGCTTAATTTATTATTATTTTTTAATTAAAAATCTGAAAATTCTCACGCAGCTTTCAACGCATTACATAAGAGCAGTTCTCCTATTTCAATAATAGCGCTTTATAATACATAAAAATCACATATTTAGCTTGTGCCGTTTGCATGGTTTATCATATATAAATACAGAATAGCATAGGATACATTTTTAACTCAATAATCAGTATAGGGCTACAGTGATGATACCTGAGTTTGTCTGCATCGGCTCATAGTTCTAATGCTATATAAATCATTCCAGTAAACTAAATGGTTGTTAAACCTGGGGAACACAAATTATTGATATTTTACTTATTTAGCAATTCTAAAAAGAAAATTAGCTATATCATATTATTTCTTATAAATACTTATATTGTGCAACACCTTTTGGGTAACCCAAGTTATGACACTGATTTAACCAACAAGACAGGAATGAGTTCTGTGGGCAGCTTTTTGGCACAATATTATTTCATGAGTTGTTTCTAAGGCAAGCAGAATTTCTCATTTATAAAGACAGAATAACATAAGATATATTTTTAACCGAATCGGCTTTTATCACATTACTCGAGTAGTTCTCAACCTTTCAGTAATTGCCCTTTATATTCCAAAAACATCACATAGCCCTTAAAGTTAACTTGTGCCGTTTGCACAAGTAAGTTCTCTATTTATACAACTTTTTCATCATGAGGTTATATTCATGGGTTGTTTCTAAGGCAAGCAGAATTTCTCATGGAAAGACAAAATAACATAAGATACATTTTTAACTCAATAAACAGTATAGGGCTGCAGTGATGGTACCTTTGTTTGCCTTCCGATGCTCTTAATTCCAATGGCATTTAAATCATTCTAGTAAACTAATTAGTTGTTCAACTTGGGGAACACAAATTAATATTTTTCTTATAACATTTAACAAATCTGAAAAAGAAATTAGCTATAAATACTTATAACTTGTGTTAACCAAAAGGGTGTTGCACAATATAACACTGACTTTAACCTACAAAACATGAATTAGTTCCCTTGGTAGCTTTTTCGGCATTGTAATATTTCATGAGTTTTTTTACGGTAAGCAGAATATTTCATGTATAAAGACAGCATAGTATATGATATATGTTTACCACAATAAATTAAAGCAACTAAATATTTATATTATTTGTAAATATATCAATAGATAAAACAATTGTTTTGCAGTACATGCTTTTAGGGTTCAGTTCTACAGTTACTTTTTAATTCAATTAATTTTCTGATTTCTGGGCATGAATTTTTTCCCCCATATTCCACCCTGTCTACAAATCTTACTTTGCCGGCAACAAAAAGGGTGGAATAACAGAGCCCCTGATAAATCCAGCAATCACCTCCTTAATCTCTTGATTCATGAACCATTGTTTATTTCAACCAATCGTGTGACCTGTTACTGTTTCACCTTATTATACACTTATTCATTTATTCTACGTTTTGTCTAATCAAATATCCAAACACATTTTATGATGTGGTTGAAAGCAATGTTCAACTCACGTCACTGAATATAACATTTCTAACGTAAAAGTCACAATATTGTGTTATTTCTTTTAAATGCTTAAACACCACCCAGAAAAATGAAGATCGACCTCTTGGCGAACTCAAAACAGGTTATAATACTCGGCCTAAAACAACAAACACCTTAATAAGGTCTCCATTTAGACACCTTTTCCATCATGAAGATACATTCATGTGTTGTATCTAATGCAAGCAGAATTTATTGTATCTAAAGAGAAATTGTCATAGAATACCCTTTTTTACTCAACATACTTAAGCAGATAAGAACTGTATAGCTCAGTAGATAAATATGAACCTCGTTGTTTCCATTTACTTTCAGTATGGAGCTGCACTGATGGTACCTGAGTTTTCCTGCAAATCATCCAATTCTATATGAATCATACATGGAAACTAACTGGTTGTTAACCTTAGGAAATACAAAAATATTGATACTTTTCTCATGACATGTTATATTTCTAAAACAATATTGTTCCACATCCTTTTGGTTAACAAAAAAACTTTTTTTGATGCGGTTTCGTTTCAATTAACTTTTGAATTCCTCACACATTATGTATGGTTATGCACTTAAACCAAATCAAGGTTTGTATAATGTTCTGATGTCAGCAATATTTGTAAGAAAAAAAACATGGTTTTATAATAGATCAGTATAGCTTTATAGGGAGTATTATTGATTTTTTTTCCTTATAACATTTAACAGTTCTAAAAAAGAATGGTTATATCACATTATTTCTTCCAAATACTTATATTGTACAACACATTTTTTGTTAACGCAAGCTATAACACTGACTTTTATCTAAGTCAAGAATTTCTCATGTAAAAAGACAGCATAACATATTATATGTTTTTATCTCAATAAATGAAAGCAAATACCAAATGTATTTACATATATATATATAATATCAATGGATAAGTATACCTGCATTACACAGTCATATAGCAGTACATGCTTTGAGGGTTCAGTTCTACTTTTTTTTTTCATTAAATTAATTTTCAGATTTGTAGGCATGAAACCTTTTTCCATATTCTACCCTGTCTACAAATCCTACATTGTTGGCTACAAGAACTGTTTTTGTGCCTAGAATACCGGAGACCCTGATCAGTCCCGCAGTCACTTTCTTAATCCCTTAATTCATGAACCATTGTTAATTTCAACCAATCATATGAACCTTTTACTGTTTCACCATATTCTACACTTATCACTAAATTATTCTATATTTTGACCTAAACAAATATCCAAATGCATTTATGATGCATTTGAAAGCAATGTTCAACTCACACCAGTAAATATAGTGTATCATTTATCACTAATAACTGACAGTATTACATAGTTACATAGATGGGCTGAAAAAAGACACATGTCCATCAAGTTCAGCCTTTCCTATATCTGTTTGTTTATTTATTTCCAACAAAAACATTAATAACTATAACTATTTATATCACTTTTTCATCATGAGAGTATATTCATGGGTTGTATCTAATTCAAGCAGAATTTTTCATATATAAAAAGAGAATAACATTTCAATCATATTAATACTCTTACTTACCAACAACTAACGCAAGTTATGACTTTAAATAACAAAAACATAAATTAGTTCTCTGTTTGTGCAGCTTTTTTAACATGAGAGTATATTGAAGAGTTGTATCTAGGGCAAGCGGAATTTCACATGGATTAAGACAGAATAACATAGGATACATTTTAACTCTAAAAATTAAAGCAAATAACAAATATTTATATAGATAATAGATAAATCTGCCTGGATCACACACTTGTACAACAGTGCATGCTTGAAGTTTTCAATTCTATAGCTTTCTGTTTATTAAATTAGTTTTTAGATTCCTTTTTGCAGTTTTGTTTCAATTAACATTTGAATAATTCACATTATAAATGGATATGTACTTAAACCAACTCAAGGTATCTGTGATGTTCTAATTCGTGCATTATCTTGCAAAAACATGGTTTTATTATTGATTGTTATGGTTTTATAGGGACTATTTGTACAATAAATATCCTATGTACATAATACTACTTTTATACATTATATTTAATCATTATCCATTATGCTAGGGGGTTGATTGGAATCCTGAATTTTCAAGGCTTCTCTAGATAGATTAAGTCTGGGTGGTCAGAAACGTAGAAGAATACATCAGATTATGAGGAACGCTTTGAGTTTCAGATGCATTACATTACTGTACATATATATTATATATCATATACTATATATTATAATATATATATATAATAAATAAATAATGTCAAGCCTAGCAAGTCCTTTCATTTCTATCATAATCCCAGAAAATTAATTCTGCTAATTTGTACCATCATAGCTTATAATATATATATTTATATATATATATTTATACCGTATTTGCCCGAATATATGGCCACACTTTTTCCCCCCACATTAAGTCTTTAAAGTGGGGGTGCGGCCAATAATCGGGGTTTAGCGCAGGAATGCTTAATTCGTATCACCCGACGCCCGGGACATGCAGTCAGCAGGGTTAGGATACAGATCCCCCGCAGCAGTGTAGGGGACCTGCATCCTACTCTCTGATAGTCTCAGACAGCCTCCCCTGCCGGGACACTTCCCACGGGGGGGAGTGCCGGCACGGGAGGCTGTCTAAGCGCATCGTGCAGACGTTCACCGGCAGCGGCGATGCGCGTAAACAACCTCCACCACCGGCACGTCTGCTCTGTGTGCTTTAACAATCTCCCTTGCTGGGAATTCCCACGGCACCGGAAGCTGTATACGCTTATTGCATAGAATAGATGTCCCCTGCCGGGAGTCTACACTGGTAAGTCTAGGGGAGGGGGGCACATCTCGGGGGGGGGGGGGCACAGAGTGGCAGCATATCAGAATTACAATTTTTCTTTAAAAAAGCACCTAACTTTTAGGGTGCAGCCTATACTCGGGTGTGACCTGTAATGGAGCCAATACGGTATGTATATACACAGACACACATATTAATGGATAAATCTTCCAGGATCACACAGTTGTATGGCAGTGCATGCATGTAACATTAAACATCACAAGGGTTTAATGTTACCTCCACCTATCTTAATAACGATTTGCCTACTGATGACTTTAATCTGCCTAAATTCAAGCATATTCCACCCTGTCTACAAATCCTACACTGTTGGCTACAAGGTTTTTTTTGTTGACTAGAATACCAGAGCCCCTGATCAGTCCCGCAGCCATCTCCTTAATCTCTTAATTCAAGAACCATTTTTCATTTCAACTGATCATATGACCTGTTACTGTTTCACCTCATTCTACACTTATCATTAAATTATTCTACAATTTGTGACCTAAACAAATATCCAACTGCATTTTATGATATATTTGAAAACAATGTTTAACTCATACCACTGAATATAACATTTTGTTACTAAAAAGTTACAATGTTGTGTTATTTCTTTTAAATGCTCAAACACTACCCAGAAAAATGTAGAAAGCCCTTTTGGGAAACACACAAAACAGGTTATGATACTCGGCATATTACAAAAAACATGAATAAATTCTCTATTTATACAGCTTTTTCATCATGAGGTTATATTCATGGGTTGTATCTAATGCAAGCAGAATTTATTGTATATAAATACAGAATAACATAGGATACATTTTCAACTCGATAAACACAGTATAGGGGTACAGTGATGATACCTGAATTTGCATTCATCAGCTCATAGTTCTAATGGTATTTAAATCATTTCAGTAAACTAATTGGTTGTTAAACTTGGGAGACAGAAATGATTGATATTTTTCTTATACCATTTAACAATTCTGAAAACAAAATAGCTATATCATATTTTTTCTTATGTTGTGCAACACCCTTTTGGTTAACACAAGTTAGGACACTGACTTTAACCAGCAAAACACGAATTAGTTCTCTGGACAGCTTTGTCAATGAATATATATCAATAGATAAATATACCCGGATCTCACAGTTGTATAGCATTACATGCTTTGAGGGTTCAGTTCTACAGTTTCTTTTTTATTCAATTAATTTTCAGACGTCTGGCCATGAAAACCTTTTCCATATTCCACCCTGTCTACAAATTTAACATTGTCGGCTACAAAAAGGGTGGAATACCAGAGCCCCTGATCAGTCCCGCAGTCACCTCCTTAATCACTTAATTCAAGAACCATTACTCATTTTAACCAATCATATGACCCGTTACTGTTACACCTTATTCTACACTTATTGTTACATTTTTCTATGGTTTGACCTGCAAACAAATTGTATGATGCATTTGAAAGTAATGTATGATGCATTTGATAAGTAAAGTATAAGTAAAGTATAAGTAAATTATAAGTATGATAAGTAAAGTATGATGCATTTGAAAGTAATGTTCAACTCACTATACTGAATATAACATTTCTCACCAAAAAGTAACAATATTGTGTTATTTCCTTTAAATGCCCAAACACTGCCTTGGCGAACCAAAAAGAGGTTGCTTGGCTTATAAGCAACAGAAACATTAATACGTTCTCTATTTATACACTTTTTCATCATGAGCATATATTCATGGGTTGTGTCTAATGCAAGCAGAATTATATATATATATATATATATATATATAAAGAGAGAATAACATAGGATACCTTTTTAACTAAACATATTCAAACAGATAAGAAATATATAGCTCAATAGATAAATCTGAACCTCATTGTGTCCATTTACTTTCAGTATGGAGCTGCACTGATGGTACCTGAGTTTTACTGCATCTGCAGATCCTCCTAATTCTAATTCTATATGAATCATACATGGAAACTAACTGGTTGTTAAAGTTGGGGAACAAAAATAGTCATACTTATAACATATAACATTTCTTAAAGTATACATTTTAACTAACTAACGGATATATTTATAAATATACATATATCAATGGTAAATTGTATAGCAAGTTGTATAGCAGTGCAAGCTTGAAGGATTCAATTCTACAGCTTTCTGCTTATAAAATTAATTTTCAGATTCCTGGGCATAAAACCTTTTTGATGCACTTTTGTTTCAATTAACATTTGAATAATATACATTATATATGGATATGCACTTAAACCAACTCAAGCTATCTACGATGTTCTGTTGCCTGCATTATTTTTTGCGCAAGGAAACATGATTTTGTAATTGATCGTTATAGCTTTATAGAGACTATTTGTGAAATAAATATCTTCTACACATTATGCTACTTTTATACATTATATCTAATCATTATCCAGGGGCATTGCTAGGGGGTGGATGAGAATCCTGAATTCCGTCTGGGTTGCAGCAATGTAGAAGAATACACAGATTATGTGGAATGTATAGAGTGTTTATGAGATGCATTATATTACTGTATATTGTCTATTTTTGTGGATTTGGGGGTAAATGGTAATGAATATTCCTGAATGTTCTCTTACTATTTGTGTGAACCTAGCAGTGCCCCTGTCATTTTTTATCACAAGTCGATATAACTATAGTCTGCAAATTGGTTGTACTAAAGCTAAGTAATAACAATCATCATCATCCATATAATTTGGGGATTTTTCTTTTTCAGATACTTGCATTATTGTTCATATATCCCCCCTCCATACATCATTTTTTTTACTAATTATATTATTGACAGCACCTTGCACCATGACTAAATAATCTATACTAATTTAAAGTGTTCTTTGTTCTGACTCTCCTCCTGACAATAATATAACAACTAAAATACCCAAATCACTAGTAAACGATAAAGAAATGTAGGTCTTGACCAGCTATGTTTCCATGTTCACTATAATCCAAAAACATCCCATAACTCTTATATTTAGTTTGTGCCGTTTACATGATCTATGAGAGGCAGTGTGAGGAAAGATACTCTAGCAGTTACTATAAGTCTGTAAGAAACGAGAAGCACTTAATGTTACCTCCACCTATCTTAATAATGATTTGCCTACTGATGACTTTAATCTGCCTAAATTCAAACATATTCCACCCTGTCTACAATCCTACACTGTTTGCTACAAGAAGAGTTTTTGTGCCTAGAATACCAGATCCCCTGATCAATCCCGCAGTCACCTTATTAATCTCTTAATTGAAGAACCATTGTTCGTTTCAACCAATCATATGACCTGTTACTGTTTCACCTAATTATACATTTATAGTTAAATTATTCTACGGTTTGACTTAAACAAATATCCAAGCGCATTTTATGATGTGTTTGAAAGTAATGTTCAACTCACTCTACTGGATATAACATTTCTCAACAAAAAGTTACAATATTGTGTTATTTCTTTTAAATGCTCAAACACTACACACATTCGTTCTCTGTTTTTTCCATGATTTGTATCTAAGGCAATTAGAATTTCACATGTATAAAGGCAGAATAGCATAGGATACATTTTTAACTCAATCAAGCCAACTAACAAAAATATATATATATGTGTATATACAGACATATATCAATGGATACATCTACCAGGATCACACAGTTGTATAGCAGTGCATGCTTAGTGATTTCAATTCTAAAGCTTTCAAATTATTAAATTCAGATTTTTGGGCATAAAACCTTTTTGATGCAGTTTTGTTTCATTTAACATTTGAATAACACACACATTATGTGTGGATATGCACTTAAACCAACTCAAGGTGTCTATAATGTTCTAATGCCTGCATTATTTTAAAAGCAAAAAACATGGTTTTATAACGATTGTTGTAACATTATAGAGACCATTTTGGAAATAAATATCTTATATACATTGTTACTTTTATACAATATATCTAATCATTATCCTGGGGCATTGCTAGGGGGTGGATGAAAAGCCTGAATTCCCAAGCCTTCTCTAGATGTCTAAAGTCTGGGTGGTCAGTAATGTAGAAGAATACATCAGGTTATGAGGAACGTTCAGAGTGTGTATGAGATCCGTTATATCACTGTATATTGTGTATTTTCTGGTGTATATGGTAGCAGATAATGGTTAATGTTCTCATGGTTCATGGTAACATATAAATGCCCCTTTCATTTTCTATCATAATTAAGTATACTTATTATCTGCTTACTGTTTGTTCTAAAGCTAGGGCACAACAGTGCTCATGATTTATATAATTTTAGATTTTTACTCAGATACCTGCGTTGTTATTCATCTATACATAGTTTTCCCCCTTAGTTTTTATATTATTGCCGGGACCTTGCATCATGACTGCATAATCTATACTAATTGAAAGGATTCTTGGTTCCAACTCTTCTGCTGCCAATTATATAACAACTAAAATAGTCGAACCACTTGTAGATTTTATGTAATATAAATAAATATATGTCATAACCAGCTATGTTTTCCATGTTCACTATAATCATATTTATCAGGCATCTTATTGCTGCTAAAAGATTTTTTTCTGGAAATTCTCACACAGCTTTTATCTCATCACTTAGGAGTATTTCTGAACCTATTTTAGTAATTGCCATTTATAATCCAAAAACATCCCATAAACCTTAAAGTTAGTTTGTGCCGTTTACATGGTCTATGAGAGGCAGTGTGAGGAAAGATACTCCAGCAGTTACTATAAGTCTGTAAGAAATGAGAAGCACTTAATGTTACCTCCACCTATCTTAATAATGCTTTGTCTACTGATGACTTAAATCTGCCTAAATTCAAACATATTCCACCCTGTCTACAAATCCTACACTGTCGGTTTTTGTGCCTAGAATTCTAGAGCCACTGATCAATCCCTCAGTCATCTCCTTAGTCTCTTAATTTAAGAACCATTGTTCATTTAAACCAATCATATGACCTGTTACTGTTTCACCTTTTTCTACACGTATTGTTAAATTATTGTACGGTTTGACCTAAACAAAATTCCAGAAAAAGTATAGCTTTATAGGGACTCGTTTTTAAAAAAAATACCTTATACACATTATAATACTTTTATACATTCTATCCAACCATTATCCAGGGGCATTGCTAGGGGGTTGATGAGGAACCTGAATTCCAAAGTCTCCTCCGGATTGCTCAGTTCTGAGGAATGTTCAGAGTGTGTTTATGATGCATTATGTTACCGTATATTATGGGTTTTAGGGTAAATGGTTGCGAATAATAATTAAGACGCTCTTCTGGTTTGTGTTAACCTAGCAATGCCCCTGTCATTTTCTCTCAAATTCAATATAATTACACTTATCTAACCAGTAGTCCTAAAGCTAGGACACAACAATGCTCATCTTCCATAACATTTTTTTATTCAGATACAAGAAGGGTTTTTGTGCCTAGAATACAAGGCAGTCACCTCCTTAATCTCTTTATTCAAGAACCATTGTTCATTTTAACCAGTCGTGTGAATTTACTGTTTCACCTTACTGCACATTTGTTGTTAAATTGTTCTACAGTTCTTTCTAGTCTTGTGTCAATGGTCAAGTATCTTTTGTTTTGAGGGGATGTCGTGTGCATCCTTTCTCGTTTCTATGTTACTATTGACCTCTCCTGGCTCACGACTGAGTTTTGAGTGTCCTAGATGTCGCTATGTTTATTTTATCTACGCATGTACGTGTCATGTTACCCTGTACATTTTCTAAACTCGAAGACCTTGCTCTACGTGTCCGCCAGGAAAAGCTTGTTCTTTTGTACTTGTATGATGAAAGCTTGTTCTTTTGTATTTGCACGATGTATTGGAAACGACTAAAAAAAATTGTTGTTGAAAATAAAGAAAAAATTTAAATATAAAAAAAAAAATTGTTCTACAGTTTGTGCTCTAATAAAATATCCCAACTCATTTTATATATATATATATATCAACCTAACAATGCCTAGCAGTATATTTATTCTCTGCTAACTAGTTGTACTAAAGCTAGGGCATAACAATGCTTATCATCCATATAATTTTAGATTTTTCTTCAGATACCTGCATTATTTTTAATCTGTCCCCCTCTATGCATTCGGTTTTTATATTATTGAGCATGACTGCCTAATCTATTCAAATTAAAAGATTCTTGGTTCTAACTCGCCTCTTGTCAATAATATAACAACTAAAATAGGCAAATCACTAGTAAATGTATGTAAGATAAATAAAGATAGGTCTTAACCAACTATGTTTCCATGTTCACTATAATCACATTCATCAGGCATCTTACTACTGCTAAAATATATTTTTCTGTAAATTCTTACACTGCTTTTATCGTACTACTTAAGATGAGTTCTCAATCTATTTCAGTCATTTCCATTTAAATTCCAAAAAGATCACATAGCCCTTAAAGTGCATGATCTATGAGAGGCAGTGTGAGGAAAGATACTCCAGCAATTACTCTAAATCTGTGAGAAATGAGAAGCACTTAATGTTACCTCCACCTATGTTAATAACGATTTGCCTACTGATGACTCTAATCTCCCTATATTCAAACATATTCCACCCTGTCTACAAATCCTATACTGTTGGCTACAAAAAGTTTTTTTTGTGGCTAGAATACTAGATCTCCTGTTCAGTTCCCGCAGTCACTGTCTTAATCCCTTAATTCAAGATAATAATAAATTAAAGCAACTAACAAATGTCTTCACATACATAGCAATGGATAAATATACCTGGATCTCATAGAACTTTCAGTTCTACAATTAAATTATTATTATGGTTTCTAGTAATAATAACTTATTCCACCCTGTCTACAAATCCTACATTGTCGGCCACAATAAGGTTTTTTGTGCCTAGAATACCAGATCCCCCGATCAGTCCCGCAGCCGCCTCCTTAATCTCTTAATTCAAGAACCATTGTTCATTTCAACCAATCATATGACCTGTTGCTGTTTCACCTTATTCTACACGTATTGTTAAATTATGGGTTGACCTAATCAAATATCCAAACGCATTTTATGATGCGTTTGAAAGCAGTGTTCAACTCAGTCTACTGAATATAACATTTCTTACTAAAAAGTTACAATGTTGTGTTATTTCTTTTAAATGCTCAAACATTACCCAGAAAAATGTAGAAAACCCTTTTGGGAAACACACAAAACAAGTTATGCTACTCTGCCTTTAAACAAAAACATTGATAAGTTTTCTATTTATACAACTTTTTTCTTCATGAGAGTATATTCATGGGTTATATCTAATGAAGCATAATTTTTCATATATAATAAAAGAATAGCATATGATACATGTTTAACCAAAAATATTCAAGCAGATAAGAAATATATAGCTCAGTAGATACATATGAACCTCGTTGTTCCCATTTACTTTCAGTATGGAGCTGCACTGATGGTACCTGAGTTTCCCTGCATGTGCAGATCATCCAATTCTATATGAATCATACATGGAAACTAATTGAGGAACACAAATTATTGATACTAACCTTATAACATTTAAAAATTCTAATAAATAAATATTTCCTATCAATACTTATATTGTTTTAGTTAACAGAAATGATAACACTGACTTTAACCAACAAAACATGAATTAGTTCTGTGGGCAGTTTTTTCGGCACGATAATATTTCATGAGTTGTATCTAATGCAAGCAGAATGTCTCATTTATAAAGACAGAAGAACATAAGAAATATTTTTCACTCAGCAGATTAAACCAAATATATATTTGTACATAGCATTGGATAAATTTACCTGGAGCTCAGCAGTGCATCCCTGGAGATTTCAGTTCCGCAGTTCATTTTCTTTTTCAGATTTCTGAGCATAAAACTTTGTTGCTACGGTTTTGTTTTAATTAACATTTGAATAATACACACATTAGAAAAGGATATGAACTTAAATCATCTCAAGGTTTCTAAAATGTTTTGATGCCTGCATTGTTTTGTCAGCAAAAAACATGGTTTTGTAATAGATTGGTACATCATTATACGTACCATTTTTGAAATAAACATCTTATATACGCTATACTACTTTTATACAATATAACAATAATCCAGGGGCACTGCTAGCCTGAATTCCCAAGTCTCCTCTAGATAGCAAATGTCTAGGTGGTCAGCAATGTAGAAAAATACGTTAGGTCATGAGAAACGTTTAGAGTGTGTATGGGATGCATTATGTTATTCCTCTAGCATTGCCCCTGTCATTTTCTATCATTATTTAATATTATCATATTCTGCTAACTAGTTGTACTAAAGCAAGGGCACAACATATCTCATTATTCATTCATATAATTTGAGGATTCCTTTATTCAGAAACCTGCATTTTTACAATTTCTTCCTCTCCATACATATATATATATATTTTAGTTGTCATATTATTGACAGCACCTTGCACCATTACTGAATAATCTATACTAATTGAAGGTGTTCTTGGTTCCGACTCTTCTGTCAATAATATAACAACTAAAATAGGCAAATCATTAGTAAACGTATGTAAGACAAAGAAATATAGGTCTTAACCAACTATGTTTCCATGTTCACTATAATCACATTCATCAGGCATCTTATTGCTGCTAAATATTTTTTTGGGAAATTCTGACACTGCTTTTATCTCATTACTTAATGGTAGTTCTTAACCTGTTTCAGTAATTGCCCTTTATAATCTAAAAATATCACATAACCCTTATTTAGTTTGTGTCGTTTACATGATCTATGAGAGGCAGTGTGAGGCAAGATACTCCAGCAGTTACTATAAGTCTGTAAGAAATGAGAAGCGCTTAATGTTACCTCCACCTATCTTAAAAACGATTTGGCTACTGATGACTTAAATCTGCCTAAATTCAAACATATTCCACCCTGTCTACAAATCCTACATTCTCGGCTACAAGAAGGATTTTTGCGCCTAGAATTCTGGAGTCCCCGATCAGTCCTGCAGTCACCTCATTAATCTCTTAATTCAAGAACAATTACTCATTTCAAGCAGTCTTGTATCCTGTTTCACCTTATTCTACACGTATTGTTACAATTATTTTATGGTTTGCGACCTAATAAAATATCCAAATTCATTTTATGATATGTTTGATAGCAATGTTCCTCTCACTCTACTGAATATAACATTTCTTACTAAAAAGTTACAATATTGTGTTATTTCTTTTAAATGCCCCAAAACTACCCAGAAAATGTAGAACGCCCTTTTGGGAAACACACAAAACAGGTTATGATACTCGGCATTCAAGCAACAAAAACATTAATAAGTTCTCTATTTATACAGCTTTTCATCATGAGGTTATATTCATGGGTGGTATCTAATGCAATTATAATTTATCATATATAAATACAGAATAACATAAGGTACATTTTTAAAAACAAACTTAAGTAGATAAGAAATATATAGCTCAATAGATAAATCTGAACCTCATTGTTCCCATTTACTTTCAGTATGGCGCTGCACTGATGGTACCTGAGTTTTCTTTCATCTGCAGATCCTCCTACTTCCAATTCTATATGAATCATACATGGAAACTAATTGGCTGTTAAACTTGGGGAACAAAAATATTAATACTTTTCTCATAACATGTAACATTTCTTAAAGAACGTAGCTCTATCATGTTATTACTTATAAATGCTCATACTGTGCAACACATTTTTTTTTTTCGCTAACATAAGTTATGACACTGACTTTAAGCAACAAATACATGAATTTGTCCTTTGTTTGGGCAGCTTTTTCGGAATGATAATATTTCCGTGAGTTGTATCTAAGGCAAGGAAAATTTCTTGTGTAAAGACAGAATAACATGGGATACATTTTTAACTGTATGATTAATATAATATAAATATATATATATATCAGTGGATAAATATCAACCTCAGTGTTTCCATTTATTACTGGTGTGGGCCTCAGTTATTCAGTTTGCCTGCATCGGCCGGCGCTGCTAGTTCCAATACTATGTGAATCATGCACGTAAACTAATTGTTTGTTAAACTCGAGTAAACATGTTATTTCATTAAATAAGTTTTGGGGGACTGGATAAAAAGGTTGATATTTTTCCTGTTTTCTTACCAAACACTCCTTGATCCAGGAAAAGGAAGCACAATTTAGGTAGTATGACCCATTCCAAATTGTAAGGATGGGTAAGGATACGTGTCTTCCTCCGGTAAGGAATCTCTTGTGTGTTTGGGGCAGCTTGCAGAATTAGTAAGTATGCTATAGATCACAAAATAAAAATGTCTAAAGCTGACCTTTGGATGTACTTTGTGTACTTGTTCAAACTCTGAATGTATTTGTGGTATACTTCTGGCTTTGCATGAAAGTCGTGTATTATGTGTGTCTTGGAGGCTGCAGGTATGTTGCGTCTGTCAGGTCCCAGCGTGTATGTGTGCAGAGGAGAATGCTGAGGCATTGTCATAGAAGGACAGCATTATGGCATCACTGTTATGATTTACAATTCCAAGATGGTCAAGGCAAAAGTAATGGTTTTCTCCCAGCCAAATGTGTTTTATGTTGTTTTTAAAAGTGATATTCTGCTTACTCTAAAGAATCTAACAATTCTAAAAAAAAAATAAAAAAAATATTATTTATTTTAAAATATCATACTGTGCAACACCCTTTTGGTTAACACAAGTTATGACACTGACTTTAAGCTAAAAATATATATATGTATGAATTCTCTGGGCAGCTCTTTGACATGAGAGTATTGTATCTAATGCAAGGAGAGTTTCTCATTCATAAAGACAGAATAACATAGGATACATTTTTTACTCTATAGTGAAGAAACGATATATATAATAAGTGGATAAATATCAACCTCAGTGTTTCCATTTATTACTGGTATGGGCGTCAGTTATTCAGTTTGCCTGCATCGGCCGGCGCTGCTAGTTCCAATACTATGTGAATCATGCATGTAAACTAATTGGTTGTTAAACTCGAGTAAACATGTTATTTCATGAAATACGTTTTGGGGGACTGGATAAAAAGGTTGATATTTTTCCTGTTTTCTTACCAAACACTCCTTGATCCAGGAAAAGGAAGGATGGGTAAGGATACGTCTCTTCCTCCGGTAAGGAATCACTTGTGTGTTTGAGGCAGCTTGCAGAATTAGTAGGCAGTTAGAGATCACAAAATACAAAAATATCTAAAGCTGACCTTTGGATGTACTCGATTTGGTTGAAAGTCGTGTATTATGTGTGTCTTGGAGGCTGCAGGTATGTTGCGTCTGTCAGGTCCCAGCGTGTATGTGTGCAGAGGAGAATGCTGAGGCATTGTCATAGAAGGACAGCATTATGGCATCACTAATGCCTAACAGCATCACCCAGTCATGCCTTTTTTTTAAACTACTGTCAAATGATATATGTCTGATTAAAATTTCTGATTCAGGGAATAGTACTATTTAGTTGTACATGTTGTCTGATCAGAACATTTTGCTCTTCACACCCGTGCACAGTCGTTTGTATATAAAATAGAAGGGGAACCAGCTGTTAGAGTCCATTAATGAGTGGCAAATATATAAACCATATAGCACCATAACAGCTATTGGAATAGGTAGCTGTTTGGGCCATTCCATTGACTAGTAGAGTGTTAGGAACCCCATTCACAGTGTGCACCAGCATGACTTTTTTCTTACATAACCCTCAGTGTTTGGGGAAGTCGTGTGCCGTTCTATATGAATAGGAAGCAAACAGTCATGCTTTTGTTTCAGTGGTTGGAGAAGCACACAGCTCTAGCTAACACCTGATTCTACTTGACTCCTCAACAAAGCAGGACCATGAGCAGGGGATGAGGTGACTGAATGGGCTCCTGGACATTATTATTCTTCAATTAACAGATGTGACATGTAGTCTGGATCAACCCAGGCATATTTTATGTCGCACCACCAAACACTTTTCTCATCTCTAGAAAGAAAAGCAGTATTTTGGACAGTTATAGAAATATATATATTTAGGTATCCTTTTGTGTGCTGTACGTAGAGCTATCATTTAAGTATTATTAATATGTGTATTTCTGCCATTTTCCATGTTTTCATTGAGTTCTGTTCTAGCAGTGTTACATGGGGACATTTTCATTAAACGGAGTGAAAAGAGAAATAATCGAGCCATGATTTTTCCATGGAAAGGAAACGCATTTTAATTCATGGTAGAGAATGATGTCATTGGTTTTCTGCACAAAGTAAACCATTTCAGCAGGTGTCCACGTATAAAATAGATACGAAACTACAGTAAGCAGAGGCTTTGAGATTGGTTTGCCCTGTAGGCATTCAGAAATTCCCAGATTCTCTTTTAATTTTTTATAAAACTGAAATTGGTTCCTTCCTATTCATTTATGTCAGGAGACATAAGCCTGACCTTGAAATATGCATGTGATCCCGTGCTTTGTATAGCTGCTGACCTGAAACTAACAACATACCTTCCAATTTTACAGCTTTAATGAGTGTTGCTTTGCTTCATACAGAATATTGTTTCTTAAAAGTAAATTCTATAAAGCCCCATAAACCATAAATCCTGCAGTTGAAAATGCAGGTAAATTTATACATTTCAGCAAAATGGAAGCAAGAGATATTAAAAAAAATATATATATTTATCGGCAACAATGTATTAGACGTGTGCATGTGCGTATACACACACTCTATGATCAAAATTATGGGGACGACCCCCTTAATTATTGAATTGAGGGGTTTCAGTGCCACCCATTTCTAACAGCCAAGGCCATAGACATACCATCTCCATATACTGGCAGTAGAATAGGCCGTACTGAAGAGCTCAATGACTTTAAATATGGCTCTGTCATAGGATGCCACATTTCTGCCCTGCTAGATCTGCCCGGATCCATTCTAAGTGCTATTCTTGTGAAGTCTTGTCATGCACACTCACGGAGCCGGGCTATCGGGTACGGAATCGCGTTGTGTGTAAAAATCTCCTGTCCTCTATATCCAAGCGTAAGCTGGAGCGGTATAAATCGTGAGGCCACTGTATTTCAGAACAGTGGAAACCTGTTCTGTGGAGTAATGAATCACACTTCTGGAAGTCTGATGGGACTAATTTGGGTTTTGCAGATGCCAGGAGAATGCTGGTAAAGTTTGGTAGAGGAGGTATAATGGTCTGTGGGGTTGGGCTAGACCCCTTAGTACCAGTGAAGTGTTATGTTAATGCTACACCATGCGTTGACCATAGGGGAGGAGCAGGTACCAGGGGCCAGAAGACCATCATACATGTTTGTTGGGGTTGGGGGGCCAGTTGCCAGTGAAGCCACCTCCCTGAAATGGATTTTTTCAGGTTGGGTATAATTGCATATATAATATAGGATGCAGCATACCCTATACAGTACGTAGAATAATATTTGCTTTTGTCTCATATATAATTTCAGACAAAATCATATTCTAAATGCTAACTCTACTTAATGCATTATTCCCAGTTTATTTTGGGAGGTGCCAATGTCCTTGTGTGTAATATCCGATACAGATCACTACCCATGTATACGCTAAAGGTTTGCATTCCCCTCACCGGGGAATTCTCTCTGACAGCCGGGGCTGCTAACCGCACCTCCTTCCGGCTGCGAATCGCGTAGACGTCTACATGCTGCCCGACAACACACCGGAGTCAGAAGCACCGGTAAGATGTTTTTTTTGGGGGGGGGGGTTAAATGGGGGGCATAAGGCATTTCTGTAGGCAGAGTGCTCTATGAAATTCCCACTTAATGCCAGTCTGCCTCCTGAAATGCCTTATACCTCCCTATATGCCACTCTGCCCCATAATATGCCTTTTAACCCCCTAAATGCCAGAGTGGGGGTATAAGGCATTTCTGGAAGCAGAGTGGCACATATGGGGTCAAAAGGCATATCATGGGGCACAGTGGCATTTAGAGGGTTAAAAGGCATATAATGGGGCATAGTGGCATATAGGTGGTTTAAGGCATTTATGGGGCAGAGTGACAAGCCTGAGGGCAGATGTGTATAACTGGGGGGCAGGTTGGAAAATAAAAGGAATTAAAAACAAAATATTTTTCTCAATCATAGCTTTTATTAAAAAAAATAGTTTACATGAATTAACATTTACTGGTAAAACTTTTTTCCTATAGGGTTGTCTTATATTTAATTAATATTCAGATTTTGGGGGGGTCGTCTTATAATGGAGCAAACACTGTATTATTATTATTATTATTGGAATCCTTGCCTACCAATCGTTGGCTAAAAACCATTCTTGGTCCTTATGGATCGGTACTGGATCCCTGGGAGATCTTGATTAATAAGGTCAAAAATAGAACTTTGGTATTCAGGATCCTCTTATAATTAAGGTATACTTACCTCTACTCAAGAACCCAAACATGACAATAACACAGTAACTTGTTCTAACTACATAAGAAAGAATGTGGCGTCACTAGTGCATGCTATTTAACTTTAATTCTTTAATATTTCCTCAATGATATAGTTGTTTTTGGCACGTGAAATACAAGACAACTTGTATATTAGGATATGCATTACTCGTACTTTTTACTCATTCTGTTCTGTATTGTATCTTTGCCTTATGTCTTCTTCATTTTCATTGTTCTCTAATTAAGCCTTGCTCACCATAATTACACGCAGTTCATCTACGTGTAATTGAATGCGGAAAGTTTTAATTCTGTGTCCCGGCTGAAGCTCCATTCAAATAGATTTCCCAGGTTAATTACTTCAGGCCCAAAAAGAAAAATACAGAGTTTGTTCAGACATTTTTCTTTACCGCACAAAGGTACTCCGTTCCCAACTGCCTGCTAATTACCAATTATAAACAAATTAATTGAAAGTGGAGAGGTTGCCTCAAGGGGAGTTAAAACTGTCTACTGAAAGATCCTTAAGCTTATAGAGAATTTGTTGAAATAATACAACGTTCCCATATAAGTTCCACACAGAGAAAAAAGGGAGAGATTTACTTAGCTTATTGTCTTTGTAGAAAATACTACATTTTTTTTAACCAAAAGCAGCCAAAGCAAATCTTTAGATCGTGGGATTAACCCTTTTCGCCAGCTAAGAGTGAAACAAAGCTTTGCTCTCAAAGTAATTGTGTCCCACGGCTTTTATTGATTTTCGTGTTATACTATACCGAAAATCTTCCAAGTCATATGACCGCATTGTAATACCTTAATTAACACATTCACTGCTACTGGAAAATTTGAATCAATTCCACCATCAGTGCTGTTTTTAGTCCTGATCCAGTCATTCTAAAAGTCATCAAGTCATTCCAGTTGGCTAATAGTGACGTGAAGGAATGAGTCATTTATAAAGGAACACGCTATATAATCCAGACTTGTTGCTGTGACTATATGGACACGCTTGCAACAAAATCATAGCATGCAGTAATTCAAATAAGAACGTAAACCAGTGTAACAGTCATGTATGTACCAAAAGATGGTACTTAAGATTGGTCAGAACACCAATTTTTACTCTTACCTTGATGTTTTATCGTAAATGTGGAAGTAATAATAATCATTGAATATTGAAGTCGTAACATCCCAAGTATTACTGTGTTGATGGCTTTTGATAATACGTAAAAATACAAAATGATACAGGAAAAAAATGTATGTTTGGTGAAAGATGATAGTATTCCTGAGGTGGCAACATATTTATACTAATATAAGATTTCTGAAAAATGTAAGAAAAAACCTTAAAAAAGCAACGCAAACGTCACACGCTCTTGCTGGCTTGTGCAGACTTGTTTCACACATCGGTCTTACTGTATCGCAAGCGCAATGTTCAAGTGTTTCATTCACCTCTATAATTCATTTTTGGTATATGAAATTTGAACCAGTGGTAGGTAACAGGCCCTAGAGGAACAGAAAAAAGCTTTTACATCAAGATATTAAACTTGCCAAATGTTTTTTTGTTTGTTTTTTTAAAAAAACATGCAGCATGTTAAAGATGTTTTTGCTAATATAATTGCACGTGACTCTACGTGACTTTCTCCATGGAGAAATTGGGAGAGAAGATGATATCACATATTGGTAACCAGTATAAATCGTTCCAGTAAAATGCTAAAAAATCTTAAAACAGCTTCTGTTTCCAACTCTAATATATAGTTTTTTTTGAGGTATTTCATGCTTTGTTTAAATGTCGTGCTGTGCGACTTTTCATATTTTAAACGAAATATTTTATAATCACATATCCGTATATTTTCTTTCCTGCTAACCTCCTCCTCTCCAGTCCATTAATGACTGGCAAGTGGGTGGTTGTTATGTGCAATTACAGGCCAGGCCCTGGTACCAGCCTGTGTTTTGAACACGATAGAGTGCTTATAATTTACTTTAACGCGTAACACGTGTTAGTTTTATAAAAAATAGTATTGGCGAGTACCTAGGTTTCTATGTCATCGCCTGTCTAAATTGTTCTTTTTGTAACCTGCCGTACACTTTTACCACGCAGGTGGCATGTATCAAAAGTATGAAACTGTTTTCCAGTCAGGACTTCTGTCTGCCACATTATCATTTCCTTGCCTAAAGAAAAAAAAGAACATTTTTCACGTTTGCATAATGTTCACGTTTACTGGCACTTAATTTATATTTTTTATTTACCCAAAGTTGTATGTATATATATATATTTTTTTTTTTTTTAAGATTTATTTATTGATTTTTTTTTTAAAGCAAGGTATATAAGCATCCTTTGACTTACGTAAACTTTTTGAGTATTATAGTACATGCGCACAATCATTTGCTTGAGGAAATAAATCATGCATTAGTTAAAACGTGATAGTTGTAGCTACAGGTTGCATAAACAGGGTAAATTATTGAAATAGACTTTTGGGATTATAAACCATGGAAGGTTGACTTTCAAATAGTTATTTATTGGACTGTAGTTATGGACACCCAAGGGGACCACATTTTTGTCGTATCGATATTAGTTTGAGCTTAATACAAAAAAACTATCTTTCCATCTTATGTTGGTATTCTTTTTTTATTAACCATTTGTATATATTCTATGCTTAAGGCTTAGCAGTAATACATTGATAATTATTATAACGTAATAAAGGCATGGGAGGAAGTCAGGCATTGTTGTCAATTAGGGGCCCTGTGTTGATATTCACAAAAGCTTTTTTGTAAGTGACATGTTTAGACCGTTCTCTCCATTCCCGCGTATTACCGAAAATTCTATAACATCCTGGTGTTAAAGCACTCTAATGTATGACAGATACTACTGATAAATCTCCAGGGACTTGGAGAGTATGAAGAGTTATCTGAATGTATAATCCATATTCTTCCGTTAGGGCAAAGGCCATTGCATTTGGGAGAAAGCCTGTTTTTTTTGGTTGTAATATGAGACCATGGGAACCCCCTCACCTTATAGCACATATTATTGTGTTCATTGTACACTTTATTTTATTACGCATTGCATTGTCTAGTAACAGGTGGTTGTAAATGAAAATGTGATTTGACTGTATAGTAGTGCATTGTAGATGATTATATTTTGGAATGCTAAATGTTACGGAAGACATTATGAGTTCTTTATTCTATTTTAATTGGAGCTCCTTTCTAAATTATGTTCCTTTTCACCAAATGGATATGTTAGAACAGGGATCGTTATACACCTTTTCTTACATGATGTATATTTGAAAGAAAGAACCACATAATTGAGTTATTTTTTTAAAGGTTTGAGTGAGCACTTTCTTTAGAGATGTTTTTCCTAAAATGTGCCCGAATCCATATCTTTAATAGATGCTCATATTCCATCTTGTATATGTTTTTTTTTAACTGGTTCAGCAAGTAGGTGAAGGGCTATCTAGAAATCCAAAATGAGTTCTCAAGTGGTTGAGATTTCAAAAAGAGATTGAAAGGCATGGCTGGTATTTGGATTTCGACACTAATTTAGTAACTGTCAGCGCTGCTAGTAAAATTAGGCTGATGAATTTAGGTCTTCAGTACATCTTCATTTGCCGTTACATTTAGGAGGTGGCACAGAATCATCATGTTACAAGAGGAAGGCTTACAAAAAAATTCTCATATTATGTATTGATTTATATAGCAACATCATATTCCTCGGCTCATAGACAGAGGAGTCCAAGGGTAAAAACTGTGTAGTACAAAAGAATGGTGTAAGTATGCCCCCAGGGCATACAGGATTCATGCGTACCGGTCTTCAAGAACTTAATGGCTGGCAAGTTGGTGGTTATGAGCAATTACAGGAATACCAGCCTGTTTTTTGAGAGTGCTGCTTTTTGCTTATAATTCACATAAAAATGTAAATGGCAATGGCACAATATCACTGAAACAGTTGTGTGAAGGAAATCCATATTACCATATTTGCTCGATTATAAGACGACCCCCCAAAATCTGAATATTAATTTAGTAAAAAAAGAAAAAGCCTGAATGTAAGACGACCCTATAGGAAAAAAAGTTTTACTAGTAAATGTTAATTCATGTAAACTATTTTTTTAATAAAAGCTATGAGCACATCTGCCCCCAGGCCTGCCATTCTTCCCCAGAATTGCCTTATACCCCCTATATGCCACAGTGCCCCATGATATGCCTTTTAACCCTCTAAATGCCACTGTGCCCCATGATATGCCTTTTCACCCCCTATGTGCCACTCTGCCTCCAGAAATTAACTTTGTTAAAGTGCCTTGTGCTTCTGGTCTCTGACCTCCAAATTGATATATAAATGTGCAAATTGGCAAATGAATAAATTAATCTAACAAATTAAAATAGGATAAAATAAATGTCCACAAGGTAAAGTCTGCTTTCCTTGACACGTTTCGCCACTCCAATTGCTTCCTCAGGAGGAAGAAAGGTTGCCAAGATTTAAGATCTCAACAACATTTTTGTGATTGCAATATCATTCCCTCTCCCTGAATTTTGCATTTGATTGGATAATCTGCACTAAATTGTTTTGTGTTTTTTTCTTTTTGTGTAAGCACCCCATTGTGTATTCCTAGGATTTGTAGATTGTTAGTTTTGTCCGAATGACAGGAGACTTCCAGTAGAAAGCCAACAGCTCTTAATTTCCCACATCGTCGTTCTGTTGAGTACAGAACATTGAAGATATAGAAACCTTAGAGTCTTATCTCTCAAAATTATTATTATACGTAACAGTTTGTAAAACCTAAATAATGTTAAACTGCTAAGGTGCTGAGGAAGAGCACCTGTGAAGGACATTCGCAACAGAAATTTTCTTGGGATCCATACACTTGTCTGCAAAAATAACATACCACGAAAATTGGTTTTTTTCCCAATTCGGTCATAAAACCCTCTGTCTTGGGAATGAAGAAGAACTTTGCTTTGAGCAGTATCCAGTGATCTAGCATTAACTGCACAGGCGAAAACAAGCTTGACATAACCCTCGCGCAAAAAAGAGGACCATTTACATGGGTATATTTTTATTTACATATTATCAACATGTAAATATCAATATTAAAAGTAATATTAGTCTCCCTTAATATGGTGTTACAAATAGATGAGGGAGCTCTATTGCTAATACTAAAATGTCAGAACATCGAAATATTTACCTCAAAAGATCACTCGCACATATGCCATTCCATGTAGGCTTCCCTTTTGTGATGATTTTTTTCCAGTCTTGTCATGTTTGTCTCATTTTTAACATGCCTCAATTGCCTTATTCATATGCAGGTAAAACATACAATTCCACATAACTTTCCTGCAAACTCAATAAAGGCATAAATTCGCAATATCCTATCGTCTCCGACATCTACAAATATTTTAATCTCCCTTTTATTAAAAGACAAGTTGGTTTTGTTTGGAAAACACAGTTTTGCTCCAGGTGCTCCTTGGAACATGGAATTATATATTCATGGTCGTATCCAACCACAGAAATGCATGGAATGTTGATTACATTTATCTACAGCATTAAAATCTTAGTTTTGTTATGGAGATTCTGTTTATTCAAGGTGATACAGGCTGTGAAATTGAAAAACACTTTTGTAATTGTCTTTTTTTTTAAAAAAAAATGAATTCCAAAATATCAGTCACGCAATGTATGTCAGGAAGAAGCCACAGAGACCACTTGTTTCTAAGCATCTCCCACATACCTAGAAGTCTTCCGTGTAATCATATAATTGTCACTGTGAAATAATATTTAAAGACATTCTTTTCCTTGAAGCTAATGAAGTGCGCATTGATAAACTGTCTGGAAATCCAGTACTTTGCACATAAATCTGCAATAATGCTTATTTTTTTTTATATTTACACAAAGGAAGCCCCAAAGTTTTTCTAACTAATATGGGTGTTTGCGGAGTGGATTCTTGTAAAATAACTTTTCTTAAAGGATCCATGTAATATTTTAGTATTTAAATGTTCAGCAGTGAATAAACACAAAAAATCAACACTCATATATATTCATCACCTTTAACGACTTCTTAGCACTTGTAATGTAGTTGCCCCTATAGGTCCTTGGAGTCATCTGACCATTTGGCTCAGAGAGGTGCACTATGGTGAGGACTGCAATCACTGTGTCTTTAGTGTGGAGCATATTAGCAGGCCACTAATTCATACATACATTGCCAATCAGCCATCAAGACAGGCAGACTTGTATCCGTAACTTGACCACTCGAAATGACATTGGAATGTCCAGTTAGCCGTGGAAGTGCTATTATACATAGAGGCTTGAAACATGCTTCTTTCTGAATGTCCATCTAAATCATAAACATTTTAGTAATTATAATAAATCATGGTTGCTCATGTTGAAAGAGTTAGCCGTGTGCTCTCGCCTTGCATTTTGTTGTGAGGTCAATCAAGTTTGTATGACGGTCTACGATAGTATAGCCAAAATACACTTCTATGACATAGATAATCTTATATCAAATAAAAAAGTAGCAAGCAGTAGGAGTTTACCTCTTGTCTTCTCGGACTTCCACAAACTCTAAAGCATGCTATTTTCACTAAGCAGTAACTCAAAAAAAAAGGTTTAAAATGGACACTCCAGCCTTCATATGCACTTGAATGCATATTTTAGCTGTGTGGTCCCTTTACATTTTCATGTGGTTCTGTTTTGAGTGCATGAGGGTGTTGTGCAGAATCATACCAAATGCATCTGCCTCTTTCCCCAATCCCACCCCAGCTAAATGCCCTGTATGGGATATACTCAGCTCCAGTGAGAACCATTCATTTCCTGCCACTAATTGGCTGCTGACGCTGTTGGTCAGCAACTAGACATACTCCAGTTGATTTTATTGGCCACTGAATCAGCCAATCAGTTGCAAGAAGTTTTGGATCACGGAGAAACAAGAATTCGCAGCATGGCTATAACTGCTACGTCAGGTGTCATGGGGGAGATATATAACGGTATGTTATGCTGTCATTGGGGATTCTAATAAAGAGATGTTATAAAAAGAAAGGACTCACTAGGATGTGAGAGACACTAAACTGTCCCTTTAATGGTAATCTGTTAACGTTTAGATAAAACACTCAATCTTTCCTATAATTCACTTTCTCATTTCTTTTCATCTCCCTATATTAAATATATATGACCTTTCCATAATTCTTTTTTTTTAATTACACAATAAAATAACCCATAATTGGTTAGCATCATACATTGTAGAAATTGGGTGAGTTCTTTTTAAAATTTACATTTAGGCTTCTTATATACTATCGCTTAACAGTTTGCCCAAACTGTCGCCTAGAATTCTTCTTTGTTGTCCTTGTAAATTCAGCATTTCACAAAGCCAAAGGCCAGGATACATAAAAGAGAAATATTTGACTTTACATGAAAGCTCAACCGAAATGCCACAGAGAGATTATAGATTGATGAAAAATGAAATGACCGTGTCTAATTGTGTGGGCCTGCCGCCCCGATGATGCTGGGACTCTTTAATCTTGCCAGAGCTTAGCTTTTAATTTAAATATACCTAGGTAGCTTTAATTACTAATATTAAAATAAGAGGCTTATTCGCCTTTGTGTATCTGTGCTGGGAATGGAGGAAAATTAAACAAGTTTAATGTACAAAATCATCATATTGTACCCACCACCGAATGCAAGCAGGTTCTCCTCCTTCCAGAGAGATAAACTTAGATTATATACCGTATAAAGCAACCTTTATCCACAGCACAGAACTTTTGCAAATCAAATGCACACAGTTGTGCTTTCTTTGTAGACAGAGAGCAAATTCCAGGGGTTGCATACAATGTTTATATTTGTGCCAAAGAATTAGATCACATTAAAACCTCAAAGCCTTCTGAGAACGTTCAACACTCCAATGTCATTGCTTTGGTGCTAAAAATCCAGATGAAGCGACTACACGAGCAAACAGCTGAACTTTAATTGCATCCACGTGTTATAGCATAAGTCAAGCAGAAGATTTGGGGTTCCCTAAAACACGTAATTGTATTTCAGAGTATTCTGGGCTATTATCATGTTGATATTTGACCACAAAGCAAATTTTCTGTGCAAAATGGTCCTTTATGAATCTTTGAAGATTTGAAACGAGTGCCTGGCTAAATTTGAATCAATGCTCCATTAAACCACTGCACATTAGTATTATTATTATTATTATTATTAGCTGTATAGAAAATATACTAAAGCATTCTTTTGTATTTCTTTGGAATTTTCTGACAGCCGGTGTTATACTTTGCATGGCTCCTTTAGAAACCATCTGAAGTTACATTGTCTGCTGTTATATATTGCTTGCTATTTTATGCATGTTACATTTGTTCTTTATATCGGATATTTATTAAGCAGATACCTACCACCAGGGATGATGATACAAAACCTTATGGAGCTTGTATCAAAGAAAGCGACCGCTGCACAAACGAGTATAACTCACCATTTAGAGGACGGCCTTCTGAAATGCAGAGACAAATTACTAGAAAACGTATAAAATAAATCTTAATTATACTTAATTTTAAACATTTCCAATGTTGGTTTACAGAAACAATTTCTTTGTGAAATGAAGTCTCTATGGTTCTCAAGTTATAAATGAGAATCTTGGGAATGGTTATCTGTTGTGTATTACAAGCAAAACAAAAACAGCTTGAGATCCTCCTGTATACATCTCCTAATGTATAGCCTGGATACTGGACTATGTACATCTAATCAAGGGCCAACTCTTCTATCATCGCTTCTGTGGTGCCATCAGGGCCCCTACACTAACAAAGTGTATCTTTTATTTGGAAGAGCCTTTCACAATTTGTGTGTTATTTGATCCAATAAGTTGCAAGGTTTTTATGTGAATTAACCTTTATTTTTTTTCCTTCTTCCTCACTTAGCTGTATTTTTTATAAGTTAAATTGTGACTTCTCCCCCATGCTGCTCTGGTATGTGTAATTGTGGATTTTTGTTCCACTCTTGTAAAACATATGTCTCGGTACCCCCGGTTGTAAATTTAAACACAGTCAATGTGTCTATATGCTGATTGCCTCTAATTTCTATGTCTCATTGTTGGTGAAATAGATCCTCAATATATCTGTGTGCCAGGCCCAGCTGTTCCTCTGTTAGAGGATAATGTATCATGGAGTACATGCGTGCTTCTTCACGGCTCATATTTTTTGTGTCTGGCTGATTTTTGAGAATTAGGATAAAGTAGATGTCCCTTTTGGATTAGAATCAAATGTTCTGAAATCCGTTTCTCTTAATATTATATCTGTGAGTTAATCTATAAAGTGAGTTTGTTCTGTGTCCTATATTTATTTATGTTTGTAACCGATTGATGGTTGTTTAGTTAAGGCATTTAGTTTAATTGCATAAGTTAAGCTACACACACATGTCCTGTTGTGTCTGTACACATCAGGGTGTATTCACTAAAGGGAGAGTTGAGTTTTAGCTCCTTCACATTTTAAAAGTTGCACATAATGCAATGAGTCGATTCTTCTGGATAGTCCTTTTTTGGGTAAATAGGAAGACCAACTCTTTTTTTATAAAAGTGTTATTTATTCATAATATAATGTGTTGCGTTCTTTCACTAAATCTGATCATTTACTTCAATAGATGAAGCGGTACATCATGGTTATGCCAGTTTAGCTATGTTTTCTATTTTTTCAAAGATGTTTTCTTTTGAATGTCTTCTTTGTGTTTATTAATTTGTCTTAAAAAGTATGTTGCCTTTATCGTTGCGCATCTCTAGATCGTTATAGCTCTGTTGATTAAAACTGTGTTGGATTCACACAAGGCTTGTACAAAACCTGTCAACAATTCCAAACTATCACCGTTAATTTCTCCACGAAGACATGTCTTTGTGATGTATAACATTGACAGCTAATACAGTAATCAGGGCACTAAGTAATATTTTGGCAATCATAATACCATAATAGATGAGTGTAGAAACCAACATTATTTGGGTTTGTCACGTTAACTACGTATCGAGGGGAATTCATGAGCTTAAAAGCAGATTTAGAGGTCCTATTATCTTGTCACAAAGGCATGATGTGTGGATTTTGGGCAGACCTCTGTGTCAATCACTCTGTTTCGCCACCTCAGGGATTCCAGGGTGCATCTTATCCCCTTCCATTCATTTTGTCATCTAATACGTCTACAACGCATTGTTGTAATGTTAGCTGACTGGATATGTTAGTAAGGGATATAGAAGGATGTCAGTAACACAGCATGCTACCATTAATGTATGTTATGAATCGGATAATTCATTAATGTCTGTATGTACTTTCTCGCTGTAACTATAGAAATGTATATGTATAGTCCTTTGTTCAGGTCTGCAAGTCTCCAGTCCTTAAAGTCCACAAACAGGCCAGGAATCCTTAGCATCCTTACCTGAGTCTAATGAATGATTAATTCAGATGCCTGTGCTCAAGGTGGGATATCCAAAAAATGTGGCCTGTTTGCAGTCATTGAGGTCTTACCCTAACGTATTTTATAGACCGGTTTATATTGTTTAACCATGTTATTTGATATAATTATTTTGATTTTGATATTGACAGAACGCAGAATTATATATATATATATATATATATATATATATATATATATAAATTTCAGTTCAGAGTCTATATATATATATAGACACTGAACTGAAATTTAAAGGCAAAGGTTTGTGTGTAAATATATATATTTTTATTTTATTTTTTTTTTATATGCATGACTAGCAAAAGATCTTCATCAACAAATATATGTATCTTTTTTCCACACTGTTTTGCAGTTATCTAGTTTACCTATATAGCAGGAACTAACTTGCCTTAAATTATTTTGTTAAGGTGCAGCTTTCTGCATATGACCATCAGCTTCAGTTTGTACATTACCATATATTTTCTAACGTATAGTTATTTCATTTTTAGGGTCGAGAGCCCATCGAGTTGAGCGAGCTGAAGGCTGAAGTCTCCCCTCGAATTTCTGCTGAGGATCTGATTGACCTGTGTGAACTGACGGTGTCCAGTCATCCCAAGGCAGCTAAAAAGGGCAAGTCTGGCAAGCCAAAACTCCTTGTGGTGGACATACGAAATAGCGAAGAGTATCCTTTAATCATATGTTACATGGACCATACTATTGTTATATTATTATATTGTTATTACACCTCATCCAGGCCTTAATTTTAAGTATTTTTTTCCATTGTGCCAGCATTTCCATGCTTTTGCCATATTTTGGGCTCATTGGCTTGTAGCAACATTCTCTTTATATTTTAACGTCCATTTAACATCCTCTGCACCTTGGCCGCACTGACGTTGGAATCTCCTCTGGCAGCTGCTTCAGAAATTGTCCCCATGCTCAGCTGCAAGCCCATGTCGAAAAATTTAAATGGTCAAAGTGAGGCACATTATGTTTTAGAACATGTGGTTAGACCCAAATGGGATACAGCCTTCTCAACCCGATCTATATAATTTTGTGATCTATTGATCACTATTTACATAAGACATTTAGTTTAATTTCATAAAGTAGGAAAGACAAACTCTTATTTATAAAAGTGTTATTTAGCCATGGTATAATGTATTGTGTTCTTTTACTAAATCTGATCACTTCACTACAATTGATGCAGTGGATACATCACCCTTGTTCACGTCACAGTGTATTATGAAGGGCCAGCTGCAGGAATTTTATATATATAAAATATATATAATATATATATTTCTTCAGTCTTTCATTTCAGATGATACTATGAATTATGCTGGGCCCTTTTTGGTAGTGTTGGCCCTTCATAATGCATCAAAACCACAATTCTCCCTTTAGTGAATAAACCTCTTATTGTTGTGACTGTACAACACTTAAACATCTGGCAAACATTCAGAGCTCCTAGTAAAAAAAAAAGTGCATGGGGAGGAAAAATGGGTAGAGAATCTTACAATAGGCAAGATATATATTTGGGTGTATATATATATATATATATATATATATATATATAAATTTTGAATACATGTATAGTAGAGTGATATATTAATAAAATTAGGTTATGTTACTTATAAGTGTGTCTTGTGACACCAGAGGGTAATGTGCAAAGCCCAGCATGATATGGTATATATCAAGATGACTAGATTTATTTTTGCGGTGGCTATGAATGCAGGTCCCAGCTTGCACACTGTATCAGTACAGAAATTTTTATAGGACACCTTAGTCGTTTGCTTTAAAATTTAAGAAGCACACCCTCTGCATCTTGCAAATTGCTGCAGCTTGCCTGAACTTGTAAAAGGCTCAACCAGTTTATCTGTTTTCACTGCAAGGAGACTATAAAACCGAAGTCATCTGAGTGATCTAGCCTAAGGGTTACAAACCTGTTGGCCACAAGCTCTATGGTGGGCTGTAGGTAAGCGGAATGTCTGGCAGGGGTTTAGAGAAGGCAGACTGACACCAGAGACCAGCATTCCTGTTGATACCGTGCGTAATATTGGGTCGCATACACTTTTAGACAATTATAATTGCAGGCACCTATGAATTAGCTGTTTTTTATGAAATTTTAGAATATTTGTTGCTTTTAAAGGAAAGGTGTCAGTGTAACATGAATATGTATGTGTCGCTGAAAGGTGAAGAATTAATTTATATTAATATATATATTAATGCACACAATTAAACTAGACCTAGATAATGTCTTTTCTGCATCTTTGACTTTGGGATTACTTTCAGTTATATCACGGTTTGACCTTTTCATTAAAATCAAGCGAGTACCTCTGAAAAGGTAAAGCTTGATCTTCTGGATTTAACACAAAAAAGCTTGAATTGTCTTTTTGGGGTCCCCCCCCCCAGGTGAGGTCCACATAGAAACTCATCACGGTGGTGATTCAGGTGAGGGGTACTACTGAACACTGACAGCTGATCAGGTTGTAAGCACTCTTTCTTGCCTTTTTTTATTTTTCCTCATTGGCCCAGCCTATGGCTAGCTGGTGATATATTTTAATAATACTAGCAATGGGCTGGGGCCATAATGGCACTTTTTTTTCTTGCAAACCGTATGTTTCTAAATTAAATCATATCTCTTCTCCACTGTGCATCATGTAATCAAGTAAAGTCTTATTGTGGTGTTACACCCAATAGAAGGGATCACGCTTGACTAAAGACCATATTTTCTCCTGGACTAATAAGGCAATATTCATTTTTCTTATGTGCCCTGTATATTTCTTATTGTGGAGCGCACGCTAGAAACTCTTGATGAATTGGGTTTCTTTATGTGAACTTGATAAGTGCATCTAGCCATTTATTTGAGAGCAACCAGAGAGTACATTAAGGACAACAATAGACTCTTCTGTGCATAAACCTTCGTGACTCCCATGTGTGAATATACTGACATCTGAGTCAGGAAACAAAGCGTTCCTCTTTCATAAACTCCACAAAATGATAGTCATGGTGATTATTTTTGCACTGGGACTGTTGCCATTAAAAACTAGGATTGTTTGACTGCTATGGATGAAATGCACCCTTATCCGGAAACAGTGATAGGGAGGCTAGGGAGATAACGTTCAAACATTTCAAGGAAACAGCTGATGAATTTACTTCCTCCTCCGAGATCATTCCACACCTTCAATCATTGCCTCAAAAAATGAGATACCGGAAAAAGGGAACAATGACTCTGTGTCAGGATGGAAGTAACTCAATACATTCACTGACTTGTCCACCACACTGAAGTTTACTTCAATGGAAAACCCACCTTGCCCAGCCAAGTCGTATTATAAATTGTTTTAAATGTGAAGTATCCTACAGGTTTTCTCATTCAAGAGATGTAAGTGAACTTTACTCCATTTAGAGGATGGTAGATAAGTGGAGCAACCTCCCGGTAGAAGTGGTACACTTTAATACAGTGAAGGAATTTAAACATGCATGGGATAGGAATAAGGTTGTTCTGAATATATGACACAGATCATTTCAAAGGTATGCTTTGGGCAGGGTAAATGGGCCAAATGGTTATGTGCTTTCAAATTGCCTGCTTCCATGGTGTTATAGGCATGGAATTGGGAGGATAATTAAAAGAAATAATACTGTGACCTTAGAGTAAAATAAGGAGAATTATGTGGCAGCAGGTAAAATAAACATTACACATTTTGGATGGGGAAGCTTGAAAGGAAAGGATTACTTATTGAATGTAGCTAAAATATATTATCTAGAGAATAAAAGTGGCATGAGCTAGGTATAACAAAAAGTGTTAATGGGCTAGTGGCAAAGTTGCATTGCTAACTTAGGCATGGATTGTACTTTAGCTGCGTTGGCTGCTGCTTGCATGTCCATTGAGCTCATCCAACGTATATCTTCTTCCGAACTCTACAGCTTAAATTATACGTCTTTCCCAAGTTCAGCTACCCTTGGAAGCTTTCAGGTGCCGGTGTTTAAGGGCCAATTTTCTATGGACCCCTTCTATAGATCTGCATCACCTGTTGCAGATGAGTAACTCGCTCACTATTCATTATGAAGTACACTGGAGTAATGTAGCAGAAGGTCACTGGGATCAAGGAGCTGAAACGCCTGTTAACTCTCCCTAAAACATCTGGACTCCCCCCTACCATTCAGCACTTTTCCTCTCTGGCATCCAGTCGTACATGCAGGGTTAAACACGCTCTACTTAAAACTTTACGTACTGTAGTTGGAAAATAAAGCTGCCGGTGTTGTTATACACTTCAGTAAGCATGTTTGTACTCGGTGCCATGACAACACTTTTCAAGAACATCTACTGATTTTTTTTCTTCTTTAAGTGTGACGCGGTTAGTCCCTAAAGTAGTTAATTGAGAAGAATTCCCTGTTTGCTTTTAAAGAGTCAAGTGGGTCCATGCAGCCAAAGAAGATAACTCATAAAACCAGATGGTTTAACTTGTTGTGGTATAGAGGCTCCCATAACCTTTAAATTAGGTTTGCTTGTATATCCCAGTACGTTTAGACTTATATATACTTATACTTAGATTTCAGCTTAGACCACCGCGAATACCAGTGCAGAGGATAGAGACAAGGTTACTCCCATGAGCACATAAGTATTCCAACATCACAACCCTATTGTGGCCATAGCTAAACATAGGATGGAGGGTGCAACAAGGCAATTGCCCCTAGCCTATTGAGAATTGGAGGCTGTTAAAAGTACCTCACCAGCAGCTACATCAAGCAAGTGTATAGGGTCAGTTAAAAACATAATTAAAGTCCGGTTTCTACTCCCAATATTTTTTAACCCTTTACAACTTAAAGTGTGCCACTCATCACTATGTACTATGATATGGACAGGGAAAAGGTATACATAATCATAATTGCTCCATGTGTTCCTAAGCATTTTATCGTTGTATTTTGTCATTTTATTCTCCATTGCTACAATATAATACTGAGCACCATCACTGAAAAAGTTCACATATTAATTTGCTTGCCTCATGAATGGCAAAGGATGAATAAGAGAAATGACCTCTTTGGCTCGCTCCTTTTCTTCTGTGCAGGTTAAAAGCAATGTGACAAATGAGAGACTGGACTCACTCAGTGAGGGTTATGTATAAAGAGCATTTCTAGTGTTGGTTGCTATGGTAACTGCACAACATTTATTACTCTGCACCTGAGATGCTTATTACCTGTAACTTATAACGGGAATAATGGATGATCGAAATAAACCCTTACTTTCAAATTAGTCATACTGGGTTATCTGCCATTTGTTCACTTAGCCCTCAGTATAAATAAAATGTACCGGTGTTAAATATTTAATGTAGTGTTTATTTTTATTGTTCTTGCGGTATTGACACAGTGTTATTTAGTTCACCATTCCCCGCATAGATAGTAAACTCAAAAGGACACCACTGTCTGTGACAAGGTGTGTGGAAGTCATAGGTGCCTATGAGGAATTAAGAAGAGACCATGTTGTTGTCTACCATGTGTACCTTAACTATACCCCCTCAGCTTTAATCGTGGTCACATACCAGGCAGCATGAATATGCCATTTGGATCTGCATTCACAGCGGAGGGTGAGCTTGTACCGTGTCCTTCCAGTGCCACACTCCAAAGCTTCAAAGGCAAAGTCATTGTGACTGTGGGGAATGTAGCCACAAACGCAGCTGAGGTAAGTTTAATCCCAATGTTAATGCCTCTTCTTGTTGTGGACCAAGATGTTACCAATATTTATTGTTATTACCAGAAATGTAACTGTGTGTTCTATACCACCATGTTCAGTTACTGAGCCCGTTGTGTTTTCAGTTTATGGATGGACATGGACTTACATCTTTATCTTCTGATAAGAAGCTACTAGGCATACCAGAGATATAGTTTGGTTCCACCAGTTGACACGCCATTAAGGTGATAGGTCATGGACCAACAACTGCTACTTCGTATATTACTAGGCATTCTCTTATTTTCAGAAAAGGAGGTTGGGAAATGGTTATATACTAGCTTTTTGTTTTCTGATTTGATTTACGCTTCTAACTAGAGGTTCCATGAGGTGCACATGTGAGCAGACCGTTACAATATATGTTCCTGTTTATGTGATAGGTTGGATTGCGTGTTTATTTTATGAATTAACTTGTTGGTTAAGGACAGTGTGATGGGGCATCACAGAATGGAGAGCAAAATAAAATTTGGGAAGTTAGTTGAAGCAGTGATTTAAACATTTCAATGCCTAAATGAGTATGCTTTAGTTCAGTAGAATGCTATAGGTTTCACAAGTTGGTACAAACAGATGGCATAGGAGAAACAGGTTTGGGTGATGAGGTCACTTCATTTACAAATGCCCCTTGTGGTTCCTATTTAGAAATGGGCAACCCAGCAAAAATGAGAAACAAGCTAGAGCTAACCCATCATGTTTTGTGGAGCTGAAGCCTACCGTGGGGAAGGTCCCTTTTCACAGACAGATCTACTGGAAGGTAGCAGCAAGGACCATCTGGTAGAGAAGAATGCTGTGCTTGATTACAATTCCAGCTTGGTTCTGGAACCTTATTGAAAAGCCTACACTGACCCATTCAGTCCTATTTACATTAGTAATTTGCAGCCTGCAATCTGTCGCTGTTACTCAAAACCACTAGAAGCACTCACATCCTCAAAAAAGTCATGTTTATTGCATTGTGGACAATGTAGTAGCTGAGTATTTGTGTAATAAGACAACGAAGTCCCCATGAATTCTAGACACAAAGCTTTTCACTGGAATCTTAAAATTCATTTTATGGGTCATTATAAAGTACCTGAATCTTAGTATAATATTTTCAAAAACCAAAAGCAACGTATGTATACAAAGGTCTTTTTCAATATCAAGTCATTATAAGTATTTTTTTTACTCCATTAATTAGATATATGACCTTTTCCTGTGTAAAAGTACAAACATGTTTGTTGTACCCTGTGTAAAGTATGACATTTTTAGACCTTTTGCTTTTTTTTTTTTTTTTCTTCATGTGCTATATTGACTTCTGGGTAACAATTGGAAAAGGTCAGCATAGTGCAGATATGTACAATGGTGGAAATATAGTTAAAGGGGCAGTTGTCTCTAAACATATATATGACCTTCCATGAGAAATGCAAATGGTCCAAAACGATTCTGACAAATGTTTTGGCTCGTCTTTGGCCCATTCATTTTCGGAAAACGTATTCTGTTTTGTTGCATGAGTCGCTACAAATTGAGTGGGAGACGCTTGTTGCCAATATAGAGGGATCTCTCCATCACTCTACATATGGCCATATTATTGCCCTTCAAATTGTAAGGGGCTCTCCTTCTACATATTTTTTCTATATTCTTCTCTTTACGTATTACCCTTTGTTTTTCTTTTTGTCCTCAATATAAGGTCATATTACCTTGGTTTATTCTAATTCACTTATATGGGGCGCAGGCACTATTCTGGTATTTTTTGGTATTCTGTTTCCTGCCCATTTGTTTCGGACGAAAAGCAAGGATCATTTAAATTTGGGAAGTCAATCCAGTCTCACACTCACATTTTCGTTCACTTTCTCATGATCTCTGAATGTCTCCCTGCCTTCTGTGTCGACCACAGTCAGTGAGAGCATGTCACCTAAGTTCCCCCAGGTCCGGCGACATCCTCTTCCAATCCTCCAATCAATTTTGGCAAAAGTTGCCAGGAGGTTATGTCTGCACATATGTGGATGAAGAGAGAAGAACAAGAAGTTGCGAGACAATGAAAAAGAACTGTGAGATATGGAAGCTTAAGTGGTTGGTAGGAAGACACTCAGAGAGTGTGAGCGAGTGGAGGGTGAAAGAGCCTGCGAATTTCGGATGAAAATTCTTTGCTTTTTACTTCCTTTTTCTCCTTTTCATGGGGTGTCTGGCCTGGTTTTCAAGGATTTTGTACGACTTGTTGCTGAAATTAACAATACAGACATACAGCAAAACTACGTCAAAGAGCTAAATTAGTGGGACTGCATTGTATTGAACCCACTGACACTTTGAAGCAATGTAAAGCCTTCTCCTGACACCATTAATGAGACACCTGTCTAGCAGATGGGTTGCTTAATTGTAAGGTTTGGTTAAAACCTGCAAATATGCTCAAACAACACAGAAAGCAAAGGGCACCCTAAAAAGCATAGCAATTCAGATTTTGGGGTGCCACTGAAATGACCAATTTTTTTAGACATACAGTTTAACAGTGGACAGGAAAGCTGATACTGGGGCAAAATCCCATGTTTTATGTGGAGCTTTGCTTTCAAGGCAAAGAATAGGCTTTCTATAATACGTCTGGTGTTTTCACCTTTTTTCTACTCTTTAGCTTTTCAACTCAAAAGCAACCCAACTGGGCCAGGGTACCCTTTTCATGGATCTTGCTTTTGTTGAATGCAGTAATCACACTCATGTAAAAGTTGCTTATCCATAATTTTGTACATCTGCAATAATTAACGCTCATGCAGCTTTACTTAGCAGTCCCAGACATGTTCAGCAAAAGTGCCTGTAATTGATTTTAGAAGAAAGAATCCATCCTGTGTCAGTTTCTCACAATGCCACATAACCCATAACATTTATGAACCTTCCTGTATTATGACAGGATAATTGCATAACTGTGCTATAATAACGCTAATGTATACCCCTGGAAATTATGTGTTAAAATAAACAAACCATGAATAGTTTGGTTGCTTTAGGCAGGGTGTACAACAACACACATGAAACCAGAAATTACAGAAGGGGGCCTCAACCCAACATTTGCCACAAAGCAACTATTCGTTCTAAATGTGTTATATTAATGAAGACCTATTTTATCATATAGCGGTATAGTCACGGGATATTTCCAGTGACCTACCTAGAGAAATATGTATTGTGGGATCTGAATCGTGTGCCACCTCAGTCAAATCCATTGTTAATACTCATTAAGCTATCTTTTCCTCTACCTAAGGGTACAGGGATGAGTATTAAAATTGTATGCCATGGAAGAGAAGTTCTGTGATTTTCACAGCCCTATGGACACTTGTTGTAGGGCGTGTGATTAGAGATGTGGCTCAGGAAGCAGGCCTTTATAACACATCTTATGTGACTTTGTGACCTGTTGATCGGTCTATGAACCTAAGGTGTCCACGAGACTTTATTATTTCTGAGTTTTCTGCTGTTTAAATATACATTATTATTATTTTGGGTCTGTAGAACACTTTAATACACATACCTTAATAACATTCTAAGCTTCTAGAAAAGAGTTTTTGATACTGATACAACACTAATTGTAAGCATTACAGCATACTGTATCTAGGCTTTATCTACAGTCTTAGGTAACATTAGGTTTCCAATCTTATATCAAGGACTTTACAATGACTGAATTCATGAGAAAACCTACTAACTAGAGAGAGAGAGACACATGCATGTCAGAGACAGCTGCCGTTCTCTAAATTCATCAATAACCTTAGGTCATGTTCCTACAAAATCTTTTTATTTTCAGTAGATGCCTTAATTTACATCTTACCTAAGGTTCAAGGAATCCAGTGCTGAAGGGGCACTGAAGAGTTTATTTTCAGTTTAAGAAGACACAAAAAAACTCTAATATTGAGAATTGGGACGGAGATATCCTAGCGCAGCTTAAAGAGAATATTGATCACACAAACTTCAGAATAGAGCTTGTAGAACTGGTTTTGTCATTTTGGCAATATTAATGACCGGTCTATTTAGCTAAATAATATGATAATTTAAACTACCACTGATAATTGGCTTTGCTGTCACAAAAATATCTCTGACAGATGTTACCATTGAAAACTGAAGGACCCACAAAAGAAAGATACTGAATGCAGCATTGAATTAGTAGGGGAATGATGTAATCAAGTCCACCCACGTCGATTTTTAGTTTTCTGCTGCATAGCCAGGCAAATGTTGAAATATTGCTTCTTTTCTTAAATAGTTCTGATTGCTGAGTTTCACGGAGGTATTCATGAGAAAAGATTCATAGAAAGTGCATGGATGACCATGATAATTTATTCTAATGTATTCTGTTCCATTGTGTTCCATGAAAACTGTGTCTGAAAAGGACCCTGTGCTTTCATAATTTAAGACAACCATAGAGAACTGAATATAGCTAACTCCAAATAAAACTTTTATATATATTTAAACCGTATACATTTATACCACTCTCCCTATTCACGCCCATTCTACCTAGATTCGGTTCTACCTTTTGCCCCCTTCTGCCACACTAAATCTCAAACTTCAACCCAACACTATGAAATTATACATATGTGGCATACAACATAAGGTTTCCCTACCTCATCTGGATAGGCCTTCCCTTCTTAGCACACATCCCAAACCCAGACCAGGAATTGAGAAGACCTTGCAAATGATATATCAGTTAACACGGCCTTTATTAATAAATCCTACTCTACTCCTAAATTCAGCATTGGTTCATTTCTTTGGCCCCTATCCTACTAAAGGGGGTGTTTTCAGACCCACTGGACTTACACCCATCACAAGTGTAAGATCTATTTTCTCCTATATTTGTGGGAGGGGTATTTATACCACCTTCAGGAACCTCTTCTTCAGGGCATTTCTTTAGCACTAGTCCCCAACCCCCCCCCAGATCACTCTTTATGCCCCCACTCAGTCTCTATTCTCTGTATTCTCTCTTTCCTATCCCTCTTCCTTCTCCTTTCCGAGAGGTAAGCCTTATCCAACCTACTAAGGGGGTCATTTTCGGGGGCTAGGCACATTTCAGACCCACTGGACATAGGCTATTGTTTTACCCCTATCACAAATATATATACACTTACTGGCCACCTTATTAGGTACACCTGTATGTGGAATACCATCTCTGAATGCACAACACATCTAACCTTGAAGCAGATGGACTACAGCAGAAGACGATGACGCCGGGTGCCCTTCCTATCAGCTAAGAACAGGAAACTGAGGCTGCAGTTCACACAGACTTACCAAAATTGGACAATGGAAGACTGGAAGAACGCTGCCTGGTCCTGATGAGTCTCAATTCCAGCTACGACATTCAGATGGCAGGGTCAGACTTTGGCATAAACAACATGATAGCATGGATCCATCCTGCCTTGTATTAACAGTTCAGGCTGGTGGTGCAATGGTGTGGGAGACATTTTCTTGGCACACTTTGGGCCCCTAAGTACCAAATGGGCATTATTTAAATGCAACAGCCTACCTGAGTATTGTTGCTGACCATATACATCCCTTTATGACCACAGTGTACCCATCTTCTGATGGCTACTTCCAGCAGGATAATGCACCATGTCACAAAGCTCATATCATCTTAAACTGGTTTCTTGAACATGACAATGAGTTCACTGTACTCCAATGGCCTCCGCAGTCACCAGATGTCAATCCAATAAAGCACCTTTGGGATGTGGTGGAACAGGAATTTAGCATCATGGATGTGCAGCCAACAAATCTGTGATGCCAAAATCTCTGAGGAATGTTTCCAGCACCTTGTAGAAAGTAGCCATGAAGATTGAAGGCAGTTCTGGTGGCAAAAGGGGGTCCAACGCAGTACTAGCAAGGTTTAACTTATAAAGTGTCCAGTGAGTGTATGTATGTATGTAACATTTTCCAATGAGTGGACGTAATTGGTTGGATTCAATGCTGGAGATAAATTTCAGATTAAAGGGAAAAAACATGTTTGTTTATACAATCCTAATGAAATTTCCAAGCACGTTACAAGGCAATTTCTGGTTGCCGTAATATGCACTTTAATGCAAATGCTGCATGCGAGGTCTCTTCAGACCCCAGTGCGCTTGCACGGGAAATGTTCCCACTGATTGAATTGTCAAACCACAGGGAAGTAGGGAAACTGCAGACACTAAGTGCTTTCATTTGTGTGTGTGTGATGGTGTGTGTGAAAAACCTAAATTAACCTACTCAGAGTACATTAATAGGCATTCTTCTTTAGTGGGAGTGTCAGGACAGTTAATTATCCCTTTAAAAAAGATAAATCTTGGTTTATGACCTGGGCCAACGTATCTCTAATTTTACCTCATTTTTCACAATTACTTGTGATGAATTTATCTTGGTGATTGAATCTAAATTTGTGTCTCCAAGACCAATAATGTTATGGTGGTGGTGGTGGGAGTGCCAGTTGTGGTGAGCGAGTCACAGAGATCTGTCTGGGCTGATGCCCATAGAATGATATGTAGAGTGTAGGCACTGCCCTTACCAGACGCCACCCCCAAAGAGTATCATTGAGAGAGTAGGAGTCAGAAACATCTCTTTGGTGTTAATTGAGGAAATCCTTGCACAATAGTTTTTGTTGTTCAGCAAGTGTAACAGTTTGTTATATTTCAGGCTTTTCATATGGCATTCTTTCCATTCATTGTTGTCTTGTAACTCCTCAGTGTCAGTTTGCAACTGCTTTATCCTCATGTGTAAGACACAAAATTAAAGGGGGGTAAGAAAAAAGATCACTCTTTATCTTGATCACATTTCGGATGGTTTCCAAAATAGTTCTTCCAAAAATACAATTTTTAAACTCTTATCTTTTACTCACAAGCAAGCTAAAAAATCATGTGTGGGAACAGAATGTCATTGGGCAAAATATGCTGGGAACATGCCTGATGGTCTTTATCTGAAAACATGGCCAAGAGAAATTCTCTTTTTTGTACGGAGCTATGGTTCCTCGGTCACTGACTTGATGACCCATTGTGAGTGTCTTTCCACAGTTCCTATATTTCAGTCAACAATATAAATTGTTTGCCTTTTCGGGGGGGGGGGGGGGTTCAATGCATGTAAAACATTAAAAAGTTCTGTTTAGCTATAAGCATGCATCTGCAAAGATAACAGTTGTTTTCAGTATGGATATTTAACTTTTCCTGTGAAATACTTCCTTGGTCAGCCTTATTTCTCAGCTAATTCATGATTGCAATTTGCAGGTTAATGTTGCAGAATAATTACATGTGAACAGGAAACAGAGACATTCATGCATAAAAGTTTGATTCATTATCCATAAAGGCAGGTCAGCAATATAAATGTTCACACAAGGCCCTTTAATACTTAGCACTTTAATGAAATCATCATAGGATGTGCGTATGTGATAAATATTTCCAACCAGTAATTGCCTTGTAACGTGCTTTGAAATTACATTGAAATTGCATATTAAAACATGTTGTGTGCCATTGTGGTTGTTTATCACTTCCTTATACCTGTAGTTTATCTCCGTTAACCCTAAGTGTGATGAAAAAAAGCACAAATATATATATTTAGATATAGATATATATGTATGTAATGATGAGTCCACTAAACGACGAAACAGCTGTCCATGAGTGGTGGTCTGGCTTCTGAACCTTTATCCTCGTTGTTAAAGTGACTTTGCATATACCTACCCAGAATCCCTTGCACTATAGGATTTCTGTTGGAAAATCAAGTTGTCAGGCTTGCCTGGTTGGATGTAGGTTAGTGTTTGGCAATGCTTCCTTATTTCTTTTCTCTCTCTATTACTCTATCTCTCTCTCTCTTACTCTCTTCTCTCTCCTTTCTCTCTCTCTCTCTCTCCTTTCTCTCTCGCTTTCTATCTTCTTGAATGCTGTTTGAAGCAGTGTCGAGATTAGAGACTAACCTCTCCTTAGTGAGTAAATGGGCTGAGATGAAGTGCAGGTTGCTGTTATCCAGTGGGTCACGCTCTGTGATAAGGATCTGCTACAGCCTACTTGCTTCAGTGCGTGTGAACTCAGAGAGACCCTGGAAACTGGCTTGTCACCAGAAAGCGTACAAGGTATCTCCTTGTGCTCTTTAATGGCTGGTGTGATTACAACAAAATAGTTTGTTTATAAAAATATGAAATATAATCTTTAAATAAAAAAATCAAACAAATGAAAGAGGAGCTTCCACGGTTATTTGTTATCTGTAGATTTGTATAGTCAGTAGTATAGCTGTGTTTTGTTATTTGAAGCAGAATAAATGACATAAAGGTCTGCGTCTTACCCGCAGTATATTCTGTGTTAGCTATAGCTAGGTTTTGCCTTTGCAGACAAAGCTGCTATCCTAGCCTGCGCTGACGTCAGTAGCTCCGTACGTGAGGATTGTCACAAATAAAGACGTGGTTTGCTATTTTTATCGACAGTAGATGGTTTGCAGAAGGACGTTTTCACTCCATTTCCAGCATAAATGTTTAGGCAATTATGTACTCTGTGACACAGTCAATGCCACGTTCCGATCTCCAAGACATTACAAATTGCAGGAGGTAGTACGTGCACAAGGTATGTGTGTATATGGGTTAGAAATTACGTTTATACTTATTATTATGCCTCAAGAAGAATTTTAGGCAATGCACTTATAATGTACTTGCAGAAGCATCCCATAGTGATTTGCGATATGAGTTTAGGATTTTTCAGTCTATGCTCAATGGTCCAAGCATCTTTTAGACACTGGACCTGGTCCAATGTATTGCTTTACTTATCAATGTGGAAAAAACAGTTTACTACATCCCAAAAGTAACTGGTAATTATGTATTGTTTTATATAACACTCTCATATTCCGTGGCGCTGTACACAGGACATAACAATTTAAATGGCCAAAGAGGGACAATTGTTTTAAATAACATTTAGGGGGGTAGCTAACATTCTGTGTTTTCCCTCTTAAGTCTTTTTATGTCTCATTGTGTATTTTTTATTAAGCGAGCTATTTTGAAGTATACAATGATTTATAAATACAATTCCTGCCATACATTGTTGTTATTATTATTATTATTATTATTTCTGCAATACTCATAGAAAAGAAGTACATCAGGGGAGGAAAGATGTACATAGGGGTACGGGTATCAAAAAGTGACCTAGAAACTAAATTCTACCTAAAAGCATTCATTTCCGAAGACACAGGGAGTCCGTGTGGCCAGGAGATTGTGCAGGCGTATATAATTGTAACACTTATGGCATGGATTCAGATTAACAAAGCATATGGAAAGTTTTTTAACGCAGCCGGTATCCCCTTTCAAGGTACAATTTTGCGACAGCTTTCAAAGGCCTTTGCTCAGTCACTGCTAATGGTAAAAGCTGAACCCCAGGCTTCATTTGATGTTAAATAAGGAAGGGATTAGTAAAATGGAGAGAATGCTAAGATCATAAAAAAAATCTGACCAACCCCAGCTCTATTTCTGTGCTGGCACGGATAAAAAAAAACCTTTGTTATAGTTTTTTCGCCCCTGTGCCAAACATGCTTTAACCAACTGGAATAAAAATGCTGAGCTTTTAAGAGAATGTAAATAATGTGAGATGAAAGCTACAATCTCATTCCAAGTCAGCTTGGCTTTTTTCACTTCTAAAGCTTTTCATAAGCCACGCAAAACACTCTTTACACACATTTGCTATAAATCAAAACGGCAATGCTTAGAGTTCTGTGTTTTGGCGCTTCAAAAAGCTTTTTTGTTGTTTTTTTATGTGATAATTTGTATAGCAATAATTAATTAAAAGTACATTTGTGCCATTTTTGTTAACATGAAGAAATACAGACATCCCCTCAGCCTTCTTTTGCCTTGTACAGTGTATGTGAATGGTGAAATACATTAGGAGCGTGTGAATGTGCATTCACAACATTTATTGTGTGTACAGGCTGAGCTGGTACTTGTATATCTGTAAATGTACAGGCTGAGATGTGAAATATTCATGGCCCTTAGGGTCAGCTTAGTCCTTGATAAAAAAGAAAAAATTAAAAAAAAATCATCAAAGACTGAAATTTCTGACTGCTCAGAAAAAAGTTGTTTTTTTAAATAATTTCAAATATTCTTTACAAATAATTTGGTTATGCAAAAAAGGTGTTCTCAACAGGGAACATGCTAACACAGTGAATCCTGGATATAGACCCTTTGTAAAGAAAAACTAATGGTGGATGTAATAAAAATATAGAATGGGGAGCAAAAAATATAAACCACCAAGTGGATTTCACACTGTTGGGTGTAAACAATGTACCATTTTAGGATTTATTCTGTATGGATTTTATCCTCTTTAGAAACCAGTCCACAAAACACAATGTTTTTTGTTAGACATCTCAAATAATTTCCTGTCATGATAGGATTTTGACTTAAAAAAAATGTGCTTCTCAAGCTGTCATCCATTCTAGTCATCGGTTCTTTGATCAAGCAATCATCCTGTCTGGTATAAATTAGGACATACAGTAAAGTAATTGTTAGGTGCTTATTTTCACAAATATGTAAGCGCCTTCCTAACAAAAACTGTTCATGCGGGTACATCCCTGCGGCATTTTTATTTCCAAAAACACAAAGGTGTTAACTTACACCGAATGTAAAAACGAGACCTGATGTATGAAAGGAAATTAACTTTTCTTCTACTAAGAAAATATGTATGAATTTTGTGTCACAAACAAAATACGTAATAGCTACATAGCTGCTTTTTGTATGCATTTAGGGCTCTTATTCAGGGCAGAGAAACTTTTGGTTAACAATACGATGTCTCAGTCCTAATCACCTAGATGGACCCTCTGACTAATTTAAATGTGTGAGAAAGGATCTTAACTAGCATATGGTTACCATAAACCATTAACTCAGTGTGGTGTTTGTGTAACTAAAATATCATATAGCTGCCTACAATGGTTATCAAATAAACACCATGTATTGTCAGATTGTGGATATATTTTCATTACTATAGAACACTATATTTAAACTTCAAAGATAACTATTTTTTCTTTTTCTTTTTTTTTTACGTTTTACTTTTGAAATGTACATGCTGAACAGTAAAACTATGAATGCTTATTGTGCACAAGAAATAAGGGTGCCATTTTCTAGAATGAGAAGCTCCTTTTAAGCAAGCCTGGGCAAATCTATACAGAGGGGTTGTTTCACAAAATACACACACACTAAAGCCTTTTCCTCACAACCCTTAGGCTCATACTCTAATACCATATGCTGACACACACACATCCATGCTAACACCAGACAGTAACACATGCACGCATCACACACGCTAACACCATACCGATACATAAATATACATCTTCTTCTATTACCCAGGCATGGCATTACTGCAACATCACACGCTCCATGCGAGCTGCCACCCTACTACATCAGAGTCACTTTGTTAATGTGAGTGATTTCTCTCCTCACTAATTGAGCTATGCAATTATACATGGCTTGCTTAGTTTTCCTGGGGTTTACCCTTTATAAATCATGTTGGAATCAGGGATATGAAATGTTCACCCTGGCTGAACCAATTGGGCATGCCATCTTAGGGTTCTTTCTTAAATTAGCAAGCAAGTGTGCTAAAGACAAAAGTCACGATATTTTTAGAAGCCATGAAAGCATTAATCTCTATATATAATACACTATAACACAATAAGATTCCAGCAATATTGTTTTAGAAGCTATATCTGCCTATATCTGTACAATTTGAGATTGAAGGCACATGTATTTAGCAAGTTTATATACTGTATGTGTGTATATACACTCACTGGCCACTTTATTGGGTACACCTTGCTAGTTGGACCCCTTTTGTCTTCTACAAGGTGCTGGAAACATTCCTCAGAGATTTTGTTCCATATGGACATGATGGCATCACACAGTTGCTGCAGATTTGTCGGCTGCACATCCATTAGGTGAATCTTCCACCACATCCCAAAGGTTCTCTATTGGATTGAGATCTGGTGACTGTGGATGCTATTGGAGTACAGTGAACTCATTGTCAGTTTGAGATGAGCTTTGTGACATGACGCATTATCCTGCTGGAAGATGGGTACACTGTGGTCATAAAGGGATGTATATGGTCAGCAACAATACTCAGGTAGGCTGTCACGTTTAAACGATGCTCAATCGGTACTAAGGGACCCAAAGTGTGCCAAGAAGTAGCAGTAGTAGTGGGAGAAGTACTTCTGATTTCATGAACTTGGCCTATAAACATTTTTAGGTGCAATTACACAAATGGCCATAGGGTATGGAAGGAAAACAGATTCAGCTTGGTTGAACTGTAGCCTGTGCTCGCCCTCTGGTCTTTCTCCACAGAGCGCTGGCTTATTGAAAGAGTGCTACAGCTTGTATTCTAGCAAGACCTTTCTCATGTGTGTTGAATCATTTCTTACTACAGTACTAAATATGATGGAGCTAGAAAACAAAAATGTTTATCGCAATGTTTAGGCAGCAAGTGAAGATTTAGTCCTCAAAGTTGATGCAGAAAAAATGGGCAAGTTTAAGAATCTGAGCGACTTTGACAAGGTCCAAATTGTGATGGCTAGAGGCATGGGTCATAGTACCTGCAAAACTGCAGCTCTTGTGTAGTGTTCTGAGTCTGCAGTGGTCAGAACCTATTAAAGGTGGTCCAAGAAAGGAAAAGCAGTGATCCAGCGTCAGGGTTGTGGTCGGCCAATGCACGTGTGGGGTAAAAGCTGGCCTGTGTGCAAAAATCCAACAGACGAGCTACTGAAGCTCAAATTCCTGGTTCTGATAGAAAAGTGTCAGAACACACAGTACATCACAGTTTGTTGAGCATGCTGACCCCTGTGCGCTGCTGAAAGCCTCTACAATGGGCACATGAGCATAAAGACTGGACCATGGAGTAATGGAAAAAGGTGGCCTGGTCTGATGAATCACCCTGGGGCCTCCTCTGTCATTAGGAGCTAGCAATTCTAACAAAAAATATAAGGTACCTCATACAGTTTCAAGAGAAATCCCTGAGGTCTTTAAAAACTTCCAAGGGTCTAAAGTGTATAAAAATTATTTTTTTAATTTTTTTCAAAATGTTTAAAAAAAAATAGGTGCCCAAACACCTTGCATCCCTCCCACCAGAAATGTACATACAAATTCCTTCCTTGCCCCCAATCCGGAGTTAAAAAAGAAAAAAACAATAGTGTAGCATATAAGAAAGGGTATTATTCTAGTTGTTTGTTTTTTGTTTTTTTTATCAGTGGGACCCAATTTGTGGAAGCAATCCTAATTAATGTGAAATCCACATTGCCTTCACAATAACAATGATCTCTGATTTATTTATTTTTTTAAATGAAACAAACTCACCCACATATCCTTTTGATTTGATTAAGGCAAAGTATAATACTTTGAAGCTTTTAACCTTTTTGTGACGGCTTTAACCTGATACTTGACAAAAGAGCACATCTAGAGGAGCATGACAGCTGCGTAAGACATTTCCATGTGGCCACTTGTTGAGCCAGGATCTAGTAGGCGTTCAGCTTTCACAGGGTAAAATATGCGTTTGATGTGTGCTGTATAGTTTGCACCTCTGGTAGGTATTTACTGCCAGTGATGTGATTAGTGTGCCTTTCAACACCTAATTTTAACCCCCATTTTAGTCCGTAATACCACTGTGAAGGAGACGATACCACTATATTGGTGCTGACTTTCCAAACACTAAATAAACCAATGCACAGGTATTCACTGATTAAAATAAGTAACAGACATATTAACAATACAAAACAAATAAGAAACAAATACACACTCCACGTATTCTTCTTTTAATAATTACTACGAAAACAAAGAGTAAAAGCACATTGTGCATTATCCAAAAGTTGTATAGAATATATATATATGGTTAAAACCACTTACACAAAATGCCAACTGGTGGTGTGCAGAACAGCAATATATATATATATATGGCTCCAAATGGCTGTATAAATAAGTATTTATATACTTAGGACCCAGTCCTTTAGTGGGACTGCTACTTGAAGATTGTTCCTCCATTGTGGTATAAATGAGTCTTCTCTCATTTATAGGGAGGAATCTCATTTATACTACACTTGAAGGAACAATATTTCACCTTTACTCACACTGCTTTATATTTTTCAATATTTCACTATTTTGCTTCTATTTATTTTTGTTTCCCACATGTTCTGCGCTCCCATCCGATCCACATCAATACAAAACAAAGCAAGCATTCAGTGCATACCCAGCGAGTACCATTCAAAAAACATAAATATAAATATTGGAGATTCCGTCACACTATGTGGCCATACTGTATATTGCTTAACCCGCCACTACGTCAAAGTAACCTAAGTTTGGCAAGGCCTATCTAATTTTCTGTGTCTATATTGAGAAACAATATTTCTTCTAGTAGTTCATGGCTATGTTGCTTACCAAGTAGCTGGGACTGCTCTACATTGTAACCCAAATGAGACTCTCAAGCAATTTAAAGCCTTCTGCTGGACACCATTAATGAGGCATCCGTGTGGCAGGTGGGGGCTGCTCAACCCCAAGGTTTGGTCAGACCTGCAAATAAGCACAACACCAAAAATATAAAAAAATAGGGCAGAGTACAACCTAAAAAGCATGAAAGGCAAATTAAAAATAATCCTTTTATGTATATTTAGGGAGCAGTCATCTTAACCTCCTGAAGTCAGGGTCAGCATGATTAACCTGTGTCTGTCCGTTTGTTAAATCATTACTTGTTAGTTCGAATAGCTTTTGTATGGGTGGGGAGATGAACTTTGGGACAGGGAAGTGATAAGATAATGCTGGCTCCAATCTAAGTTGCATTGTACCATGTGTATGTATATGTGTGTGTGTGTGTATGTATGTATGTATGTGTGTGTGTTTTGGAATGTTTTTCTGTACTGTGTACCATATGTTTTGCACTCTTGACTTGCATATCTGTCTCTGAAATTGTACTAAATACTTTTCTTTTAGTTTGCAGCTCACCTGGTTAAACTGGGATATCCGAGAGTTTGCATCCTGGACGGGGGAATTAACAAGATGAAGCCTACTGGTCTGCTGACTGTTCCCTCACCCCAGATATGACTTTTGAACATGGTTGAAAATGCGTGAAGAAGAGAAGCCTATCTGACTTTCCCATGCGTCCATTTTAATGAATTTGGTGCACGCCTTTTCTTATCAGTACAACAAGCCAGTGAGGTTTGATTCAGCATATGTCGCTGCTGCGCAGGAATCAACTTTACATCTACATCTGATGAAAAAACTATCAAGTCCATGATGCCCACCCAACATGTATTAATGTGAGCAACTATTACTATGGGATATGTTTTTCCTTCTGTAGTGTCACATAAATGTCTTACGTTATATTCTGTGACATTTGTTCTGTTCGCGCAGTAACATTACTATATTTCATAAAGATACATAGAATATTTAAGCAAATATACAATAAACCTTGATTTACTTCACTTTTACGCAGTAGCCCTACAGGCACGTACTGTGCTGTAAGACTAAGAAGTGTGTTGAGAAATATTTTTTGTAGGAGAAAGTTACATCCATAGTTTTCTATATAGAATAGCACGGAAAGGTATGTGCCATCATTAACAATTTATGAGCCTTTTTTTATCCATTTGTCAAGCCTGTTAGAAAAATAGTCTTGGGTCATAAACTTCATGTGTCAAGTGGTTTCTGCTGTAGAATTCCACACAATTTCATTAATGCCAGTTGTCACATGTACTGATCAAAACTTAGTTTGTCAACCTTGTTTTCGGATTCAGTCTTGTGTTCTATGTGACAGTTCTAAATCCGTGACAAAGAACATGGATTATAGCATGGTGTTTGTAGATTATAGTATGTAAGGTGTGTATGTCCAGGTTTTCAAGAATCCTTCACAACTCATCGACTGTGCATTAGGGTGCAACTGGCTAACAAAAGCCAAACACATTGCTGAATGCCTTTGCTTTTAAGGCTTTCTGTTCGCATTTTAATGAAAATGGTTAAGAAGGGAAATAACATATGAACCTGATACAGAAATGTGGCATTCATTCAAATTTTTAAGGGAATCATATTAAAGTGCTAGTGATTTTTTAATGTTCTTCAGTTGTGAAGTCCTTGTGCTGCCATATTAGTTATCTATGTATCATGAAGTCGAAGATTGCAAGACCCAGCGGCCATAACATTCTGACTCGTCACTGTTCTCCTACAATTAATTCTTGCTCCATTCCCTAGAATGCCCATGTTTATATGTGCAACAAATTCTGGTGGTTTACAAGTGTATCCAGAAGTATATCACTGACATTTAAAGCAGCTTTTAAAATATTGTGGTTGCCACTGGTTGTTTTTTTTTTGTAGAAAAAGATAACAAATGCAAGTCTTTTATCATCCAATATTATGGTGGGCATATATGTGAGCAGACCATAACTTGGGGCAAACGTGATGGAGTTCACACTCATGAACATGCTGAGATTATCCTATAAAGAGAAATTGGTATGCATGATGGTAAAAGTTCTACAGTCCCCATAGAAATCATTATAATGTTCCATCTTCACCACGTTGCATTACTGTTTCAAGCAGCTTCTATTTAACGGTGTAAATTTCTGTGACTGTATTTACACCCACACATGACCTCTTCTTTAATCAGAGTATGTAGATAAAACAAATATGAGCTTAGTGAAATGTGTAATAATATTGATATGTATATGTATATGTATTGGTTTGCAGTATAAAAAAAAAGTGCAGCAAATGTGCAGTAAAACTGCAGTACAGTGAAGTACAAATGCAGTAAAACTGCAGTAAATGTGCTGTAATACTGCAGTAAAAGTGCAGTATTGCAGTTTTTTCATGTCCAAAAAATAGCAGTATTACTTCAGAAAAAACTGCAGTCATTTTTCATTGATCCCAAACTCCAATCTCAACAACGTATGCAGACCTTGATTAGCTGTCAAGTATTCTAGAATGTCTTTGACGGGTGTTAAGTGTTACACTAGTGCTTTAATGCTCCCAAAAGGCAAGTCTTAAGTCATTTACAGATGCAGATAATCTACACAAACACGTTTTAACCTCGCAGGTCTAATCAGGTGTGATGCGAAGCATGGTGATAACACACTGTGGGAAAATGAAGTGTGTTTCTGTCCAGCATCTACACTGAATGAATACAGAGCTGTACGTTCCCTGGAAGAGTTGTACGTAGCTTAATATCTAATGATGTTTAGGTTAGTAGAGTAAAGCAGTCCACATTTTACAGTAATTTACACTCACATTAATCCTCCATTGTAGATCGGATCCCAAGTTACATCATAGCACAAATTTGGATTTGCACCATATTTCATCCAACAAAAACAGGTTTTGATTCACAAGGCTGTGTATGCCGTATTTTATTTTTATAAATAGATAGCATCTCTTGTGAAATCAATTTTTTTTACTCTAGGTTTGCTATGAAATCAGTAGCTTGCCCACCTCTGCTTTCCTTATTCCTCCGTGTATAACCTTAATCACTAGCACCTTAGATGATGTACCTATAACAGACCACCATCCTATATAATCTAACTATCTTAAATTATGCACACAAACACTTGTCACTTTACAAAAGTCACTTGACAAGAATATGGTGGGTGTCTCACTTGGCCCTCAACCACCAAGTGAATGATAAGCTCACAAGAGCTTGGGTCCTCTTCCCTTTCCAGTATGAGGTAACGGACCAGTATGTTTTAATATGTGTTAATGATGTCATCTGAAATTATTTTCATTGTCCTCTATTGTATCTGTGCTAAGAATCTCCTGGCACTAAAAAAAATCAATTATCATTTTAATTGTTTTATAAAGCGCCATCATATTCCACAGCGCTGTACAATGTAATGTCGGGCCTACATAATGTATTCCATTCAGTTTTCTATTTTTACGGAATATCTACGCGAACAATCAGAGAAATGAGTTGAGATTTTGGGAATTCACTCATTACTGCATTTCTGATGCAGCATCCATAAAGTGCCTTTTATCTTGCAGGTTGTCACAAGATTTGGATGAAAAGGGCAGTCAGAATTTTATTGCGATGATTGTTTTAAATGTTTGACCGATAACGTTTTGCATTAGAAGTTGTGAAAACACACGTATCTTAGTTCAATGCCTTTTCAGAGCTGTTTTGTCTTATTTAGCAAGATTTTGCCATATTAGCTACCATACAAACACACAAGGTATGGATGACCCAGTAGTCTTTAACTGCAGCAAGAGATTGGCTGGCCCGGTATAAAGCATAGTTAACTTATTTCATTACACTTTCACTTGTGTTAAATAGGACCAGGCTGGAGGAACGTGCCAGTGTTGGCCCTTCATAATGAATAGTGAAGTGGGGGAATTAAAACCGCAACTTTCCTGCAAACTCTACCTTTAGTAAATGAACCTCATTAGCCAATATCTTTCTCCGCCAAAATGTTGACTTCCAAAGGTACCAAAATTATATATATTGAGGATTTTCACATTACTTTTTGTGGGCTTTTTTGTGATGTTCCATTACATTGTTGTGCAGTTTGCTGGTGTTGCTTTACTTGTGTATGCTTGCCCACTCTTCCAACACATACAGGAAAACAATTATGTTTGTGATTGTGATTCAGTGTATCTTTGTTACATTCGAATACTTCGTTTATATGAATTTTGGATATCAGATTCCCCCATCTAAGATCTATGATGATTTTTTCTGATGGCACGATGGTTTGCCTTATAGCCTCCAAAGGTTTTCGGAACACAAATGATAAAAAATGATTTTGCTTCCAAAATGGATTTCTACAGCGGCCAACACCAACACTATTAGTTTTCTGCTTTGTGCGTTCTAAATTATCTGGAAAACGTAGCACATCTATGTCATAATGCCATGTCATTTAGCCAATCAGATTATGGGATTGTCATTACTTTGGTATTTATATGCCTTTTTTAATGATCAATATCCTAGTACCATCCGTGCGAGGCAACATTTGTCATGTGCGCGGTATGCGATTAGGACGTTACATTTTTAATTTTGCAAACGGTCATCTGTTTTGGTGCTCAGCCTCATCCAATTCCCTATAATTCACCACTGATAAGCGCGTGTGAATGAATCTCTGGCTGTTTAATGAGGCTTTTAATTAGAACATAACGATGTCTGGGAGTATTGAAATTTGCATTTAAACAAGAGCTGTGATTTTGCATGCGATTGAGCTATTTACTTATGTAGTTTCCCGTGTAAAGGAAGCAGCGTATGAGCTTATTGTCTCATTACGCCATCCAGGATGTTCGGAGAACATGTACAAATGTCACTTTGTCGTTTTAATTAAAAGCCTTCAAAAGACCTAGTAGGGCTTGGTCCAAGATCCTAAAAAACATAGTCCCGTTCTAACAGATACATGGTGGATGTCTCCGTGTGCTATGTGCAAATCTGTACTTCTACTGTGCTTTCAGTGGGATTAATTATAATAGCTCAACGATGAGACAAATTAACTTTCACTAATTCATCTCTCCCCCTAAAACCAGGAGGGCTGATTAAAGCTAATCATTTTATACCCAGTGGATAAGGGTATTAGTGTTACATGGTCTGCTTCCATTTTTTGAGTTAGTGTGAATATTCTAAGTGGTGTAATATGAACATTTAACATGTGCCTTACAGGGTGAAATCAAGAAAAAAAAACCTACGTGGTTTCATGACTCAGTTTAAACTGGTAGAGCTACTTCTGACTACTTTTATTTATGACGTGGTTCAATAAAGGAAAAATTGAAGGAGATCCTAGGGGCCCTGTAATATGTTAAGTTTGCTTTAATTGAGTTGATTGTCAAACATATTCTGTTCTGGAGCTCTATCCAACTGTCTGAGGTTTGGAAAAGCTAGTCTTCTTAGGAGACAGAATGAACGTGAGATGAACATTACATTATGTTCTCCTGCTAAATGTTTAGGATATCTTACATTCAACAATGTAATTGTATGTATTGCATATAACTTTGTGGATAATCTTAGAACATTTAAAATAAATCAGTCTTAGGATAACTGAAGTTTCCGCAAAATGGAACATATTATGGCAATATTATGTCAATAATTATTGGATTAGACAAGTAAGTCACTGTCATTTTATGTCCGTAAGGCACCCATTATATATGTCAGTGTTGAGAAAAAAAATATCATTTTTTCATCAGGTGAGATTTTGATGTCCATTTGAGCTTCAGAATGAATTTGTTTTTAAATGCGGTAATTTGATACATATCCTTTTCTATAATATTTATGTTCCACTCATTTATCACTAGACTATGTTTAACTTATATTACTGTGCTGCGTGTCTTATCCAGACATCCCTTTTCCATATTAAACGCTGCAGCTAAGATGTAAATTGCATCCCACAGCAATAAACACAGAGTGTTAGATGACATAGAATTTTATTCTGCGTTATTCTACATTGCCACTAACTGCTGCCCTAGAACTGCTAATGTTATTTCAGAGAGCCATGGGACTGCTTCATGGGCAAGTGAAGTGGAATGGCGAATACTGAGCCCAAAACTGTAAACGATTGGATCCGCTGCATATAAACTGTGAACTGGTATATGACTACTCATGCAGTGTGGAATAATAAAACTATATACAAACGGTGGCTCTTTAGCTATTAATAAACCCAATTTCTCCTGATCGTCTACTAACAGTTGTAGTTTATCAAGAAATGGAGAGCCTTCTAATCAGTGCTGAGTTGTTGTCCAGTTTGCAGTCATGTTGAATTTATTAAATAATCAAATTATGGACTATAGTTAGAGTCAAACTTAATTTTAAGTGGATATTCTCCTAAGGTATAATGTTAACTACCAAAATATAAGAAGCATGGAAACTTTTTCTCCCATATAAATACTTTTTTCCAGTAAGATGTGTTCAACAGTCCCTATACTACAGTTGTGTGAAAAAGAAAGTACACCCTCTCTTTTTCACACAACCGGACACAGACAACCCCCGCTGCTCACCGCACCTCCTTCCGGCTGCAGCGGAAGTTGCCTACGAATCGCGTAGACGTCTACACGCTGCCTGAACAACACAGCGGGAGTCAGAAGCACCGGTAAGTTTTTTTCGGGGGGTTAAATGGGGGCATAAGGCATTTCTGTAGGCAGAGTACTCTATGAAATGCCTTTTTACCCCCTTAATGCCACTCTGCCTCCAAAAATGCCTGTTAACCCTCTATACACCACTCTGCCCCATAATATGCCTTTTAACCCCCTAAATGCCAGAGTGGCATATAGGGATATAAGGCATTTCTGGAGGCAGAGTGGCACATAGGGGGTCAAAAGGCATATCATGGGGCACAGTGGCATATAGAGGGTTAAAAGGCATATCATGGGGCACAGTGGCATTTAGAGGGTTAAAAGGCATATCATGGGGCACAGTGGCATATAGGGGGTATAAAGCATTTCTGGGGTAGAGTGGCAAGCCTGGGGGCAGATGTGCATAACTGGGGGGGGGCAGGTAGGCAAATAAAAGGAAATTAAAACAAAAAAATATTTTTCTCAAACATAGTTTATATTAATTAATATTTACTTGTAAAACTCTTTTCCTATAAGGTCATCTTATATTCAGGTTCCCCCCCCTAAATTATTCTGATTTTGGGGAGTCATCCTTTATAATCAAGCAAATACGGTATTTTTAAAATGAAAATAGCAGTTTTTCTGTGCTTTTGATAATGTTGCTTTTGTCTAAGTATGGGATTTACAAGCAATAAAAGTTGAAGTTAGTTGGTGCCATTAAAAATTACCTCATACTAAAAAACCATACAGTGAAGATTGTGTTGTGTAGTCAGATCATAGTCATACATCCAGTGTGGTCATGGTCAAAGTTCCCAGAAAGAAATCATTAATTAAGGAGGCACAACTGTCTTCTCACGTACCCATTAGGGGAACAATATTGATGATCCCTCTGTTGCTGGCCAATTATATTTACTCTGTAACACTGCCTTCTAGAAAAAGAATAGTCAAAGCTCATGCAAAAATGGGTAGTGTTACAACTTCATAATTCTGACTTGAGTAGATAATTTTTCTACTTTCTGATCGTTATTATTGTTATTGCACTTTTGGGGGTTTTTTCTCTGACAGGTATATGTGTAGCTCATTTTACTTATTATTGAATTCCCAGATATAATTTATTTTGTCTTTTCTTTCTTTCATACATTTACATGCTTGAGGAAGAAGATCAGTGCTCTAGGGCACTGCTTACCCCTTAAGGACAATGTACGGGCTTTGTCATTAGCGGGTTAAAAAGAACAAATGCCCTGAAAGGTAAGTATTAAACAATGCTTGTACAAGCTGGATGCCAAGAAGTTGGAGGCTGATTTTCACTGTCAACAATTGGATAGACCTTGTCCTCCCATCTGTGGGATCTAAAGATAAGGGCAGTAGGGACCCTTATTCTTTTCATTTTTAAATTGGACAATTCTAGGCCACATGCACTTGCATGTACTCTCGTTCTTCTCATGTATTAGTGAGTATACAAGTTACTTTGAAAGTATCAGGCCGTACCATGTCTGTTTTCACTTGTCAGGACTTGCCTCATTACACCTCAAAAAAGAGGGAATCTGATCGGCACCGAACGGCAGTAGATTTCAAAAGGGTCCCAGAGTGTACGGGAGCATGTTTACATACTTTTGTGCACTTTTTTGCTTCATGTGGTCAGAGGATAAAGTTAATCTTTTTTTGTGTGTATATTTTACTAATTCCTTAAATGCCATGGTACAGGCCCATGGCTCACTAAAAAGTATAATGATTAATTAACTGAAAATGACAGCATAGAGTCATATACATAAAATATTTACTCATAATTTGAATAAATTGAATTCAAAATTTCATTCATAAATTGAATTACAAAATTACATTATAAAAAAATAACCAAACAAATAAAATGTAATCTTTCATGTTAGTGTCCTAAGAGTACTTGGAGCAAATGTTATTACCGGTAGTTATCTGTCAAACAAAGCCTGTCTTTTTCGTAAAACAGTTTTGGGCAAAGTCACCAAAAAAATTACAATGATAGTAGACGCTACTGATCCAAAATAAGGTTAAGGAAGCTATTTTTCCTGTAATTTTACATAACTTTAGTGGGGTTAATATCCCTTTAATCTAGCCCATAGCATTGCATGTCAAGTATTTACCACAGACACCCACTGTTGTGCAAATTTACATGAATCCCTGCAGTTCACATGCTGTGTTGATAAATTGTATATCTCTGTCTATAGCGATGAGCTCACCACGCTGGTAAAATATTCATTGCTCTAAGATATAATAGCGAGTTGGTTTTAGCCAATCAGTTGAGCCCTATCAACACTTCTAATTACGTCCAAGACACTGATTGATAAACTGAAGAATCGCAAACCATTTTTTTTTTACATATAATTACTGCACTTACTATTTTATAACATTTTACAAAATATTCATGATCTCAACACCTTTCCAGGAACAAGTCTGCAATTGATCATTTTCTTTATTACCTCGTCTTTTCTCGCTTTATCTTCTAATGTAACCTAGGGCAACTTTCAAATGCAATATACCCCTCTGTGTATCTTTGCCAGTAAAATGTATTTCATATGAATAAATAAAATATGATCTGAGAGACTTCATTATTATAGTGTGCTCTAAGCCATGAAAGTTTTCCCTATTTTACATTACATAAAATGCTATCGTCCTGCCTATAGCTCAGCTCGTTTAATGGTGCTGCTCCACCAGTTCTGAATTTAAACATCTGTAACTGATTGTAGCATTAGAGACATAATTCCTAGAGCTGAAACTGGGCCAAATGGTTTCCCAGAAATTTCCAAAATGTTGCCTCGTGTGTGTTTTTCCCCCGTAGTACCTCATTGTCATGTGACACAAAGTGTACACTTACGGGTTATCACTATGGCAAGTGTTTAAAAATGGTGTTTTTGTGATTAAGGCTTCAGAGGGAAAAACACAACAACAGATCTAGGTAGAAAAGCACCTTTACGTAATGTTATATTAACAGTACTACTGTTTCATATCATTTCAATGTTTTTGTTTTAATACTTACATAATCTACATTTTTGTTGTTAAAAAGTTTTCATCCTTTTTTCCCATTTCTACATACAGTGAAGGAAAAAATAATTTGATCCCCTGCTGATTTTGTACATTTGCCCACTGACAGTCTATAATTTTAATGGTAGGTTTATTTGAACAGTGAGAGACAGAATAACAACAAAAAATCCAGAATCACGCATTTCAAATAAATTGTAATTTGACTGCTTTGCAAAACATGACTTACTACTTGGTGGCAAAACCATTGTTGGCAATCACAGAGGTCAGAAATTTCTTGTAGTGGGCCACCAAGTCTGCACACATCTCAGGAGGCATTTTGTCCCACTCCCCTTTGCAGATCCTCTCCAAGTCATTAAGGTTTCGAGGCTGACATTTGGCAACTTAAACCTTCATTTAACCTTCACTGTATACTAAACTCCTGTCAACCAAATATGACAGCCTCTGCTTTTTAAGAAGAACACAAGTAACAGCGTGCCCCAGTCGAGGTGCATAAAATCTTCCTGAAGAGAAAAGAAGTGGATGGGATTTGCTCAAGAAGCAGGCAGGATGAGAAGCATTCCACCTACCTCATCAGAATGGCCACTAGACAAATGATTCAGATTAATTTTTCATTTAGTTTTTGCCAACTCGTTTTTGGGCATTCGGTTCAGGTAAAAAATGTGTGGACATTTTTAATTCGGGAACAAAAATTGTGGCCTGGTTCCTACATTTACTTTCTTATATTGTCATTCACACTCTCATTCTGGTTCACTTTCTTGGATGGTCGAGAGAGAGAGGACATCACAGCAAACGCAGCCCTCAGTTGGCGCTTTTGGTGACATCCTCTTCTCAATTGGAGGATCAGGAAAGGCTGTCACTGCAGCGTTGTCTTTTTGGAGGAGGTTGCCAGGTTATGTCCTCGGAGATTAAAGATAGAATAGAGATGGGAGAAGATGCAGAAGAAGATGCAGAAGTGGAAGTGGTCAGTGGAAATGGTCAGCAGAGAAGGTAGGGAAACATTCAAAGAGCATGAGAGTGAATGAGAATGCAAGTGTGAATGAATGTGGATCTCTGTGCTGCAGCTGTGCTGCTCTTGGAATCTCTTCAAACAGCCCACGATTGTGACAATGTCCTACAATCTTGACTGTGGTGCAAAACTGTTGGGACATATGTTGAGTGAAATTTGAAAAGTGACTTCTAGACTTAATTCCATAATATGAGGGATATTTTGATAAATACCAAGGTACATTTTTCTTTCAAAAACTTCTATAATCTTCTTAACTTAGTTCCTATCACCAAAACATATTTTTATTATAATTTCATATTATACCTCCCTCTGGACCTTCATACATAAAAAACAATGTGTGCTATTAAGTGTCAAATTGAAACTAATTATGTTTGGTGGTAAACAGAATAACTTATTTCAAACTTGATTAAGCACACTATTTCCTAAGGATATTAATAATCCTCTTAAAGAAATAAGAAATTTTTTTTTACTGTGTTTCATGTTGAAGCTAATAACTACAAGCATTTGTGATCCACTCAAAACCTTTTCAAGATGCTGCAAGACTACTTAATCAAAGAACATTCCTTATGATTCATGAGTTACAGATGAAAAACAAAAGTACATCATGTTTACAAAGCAATGCTGCTCTGCTGTTGCCTAGTTTTATAGTACAGTATACTGGGCCGCACAGTTCTTTTTCATTTAGCCCTGCTGTGGGCAGACAGCAGGGTGAGAATCCAGATCGCCTGCAGCGCTGCAGGGGACCTGGTTCCTCCTCTCCGACAGCTGTGGACATCTGTGTGATGCAGACAACCCCGCTGCTGCCGACAACAGTGGAGGTTGTCTGAGCGCATTGCACAGACTTCCCCCGCCTGCCAGAGATGAGGATCCCCCTGCAGGGGACCTGTATCCTCCTCTCTGGCAGCCAGGGAAAGGCTGCGCAATGCGCGCAGACAACTTCCGCTGCTGCTGGCACTTCTGCCGGGGCTTCTATGACGGAGGGCCGGCATAGAAGCCCCGGCGGATGTGACGAGCAGCAGCAGAGGTTGTCTACGTGCATGGCGGAGACATATAACGGCTGCCCCACATAGCACCAGGGAGTCTGGGGGTGCATTGGTAAATTGGGGGGTCAGAGTGGCATATCTAGTGGGGCATAAAGCATATCTAGGGGGGCAGAGTGGCATATCTAGGGGGCAGAGTGGGCATATCAGGGGGCAGAGTGGCATATCTTAGTGGGGCATAAAGCATATCAGGAGGCAGAGTGACATATCTAGCGGGGCATAAAGCATATCAGGAGGCAGAGCGGCATACCTGGGGGAGCAGAGTGTCATATCTGGGGGGCATAAAGCATATCTGGGGGGGCAGAGTGGCACAATTGTATGTGCTTTTTATGGATGGAAAAACCACCAGATGAGTTGCAAATATATTTCATTATATTTTAAATTTAATAATAATAGGAAGTAAAATGCACAATAAATGTAATGCACTTGAATCAAACCCAAAACACCCGGCCCGCAGTCCATAGAAAAATTGCCTTCCACAAAACCAGTCCCTGGTGCCAAAAAGGTTGGGGACCACTGGTTTAGGGCATATAAAGAAATGCCACCAATATGTAAAGGTAGGAGAACTAGCTGTTGCACATGTAACAGAGAGAGAACTTGCACTGGCTAGCTTCCCCTAACTAAGCCAATGAGTGCTTGGTTTCCAGATACACAGATCCTCTTTTCAAGTTATAATTTAATATAAATCTTTTAATTAGGTTTTTATCCACATATTAGAGTAGTACAAATTTATATAGTATAAACAAACAGAAAGTGATAATAAGAGAGGGTAATAAAAACAATGACATAGATCTGGACAGCTAGTAAAGCATACCAAGACTATTGACTTAAAACTAATTCGCATAAATCTTGCCTCATTACGACATGCTTCTGGATGTATATGCACTTATAGCATTCCTCCCAACATTTAGAATTTTGTTTCCTGGCCCAGTTGGGGAAATTAGATGATTGATCATAACCACTAAGCCCAAGGCCCACTAAGCTGCAGAAGTGATTGAGGTATGTGCTTTAGCAGATGTCATATTATGGTGCTCTGCTTTAACAGGTTTTAAGGAGCGTGGGAACTCAATACTGCACCCTTCCTTCCCCACCTTTAGCCATGCTCTCCATCCCGGCTCCCAATGATGAAAGGAAGCTTTGAAGCCACAGCATTGATTCGTGGCAGTCTATGTCCTTGATGGTACTATTACTATTACAGCATTGTTAACTTTCAATCAAATAACACAATCATTACTGCCAAGAAGAAAAATCCATAGTTGTGAGGTGCACACCACAACAGCATAAAACAAAAATGATTTGCAGTGCACCAGCTTTTAGGACTGGCCTCACAAAACGATCGATAAATATTGATAAACGCCAAAAAAAAATACCATGCACAAAAAGACAAAAGGTTTATTTTTGATGTTTTGGCCAACATTTACAGGTTTGTATTGACCAACATTTACATTTAGTTGTGGAATAAGAACTTCTGGTAACCCAGCCTGGAAGACTGTCTAGTTGGCGAATGGTTATATCTTCTGAAATTACATAGGATACATATCGAGGTTGAATATTCACTGGGTCCGCAAGCTAATTTGTCTTTAAAAGCACCTAGTTCCCATGAACCCGCTCTGAAGGAGTTAACCGATGAGATGCCGACCGCTAGTAACAGCTTGAATGCTCAAGACATTCATGAGAAGGAAGAATTAGCAAGCACGAATGTGCATACACCCCTTAACGGGGTTAATAGACACTGAGTCACAGGTGACTATATTGTCAAATGTGTGCTTTCAACAAGTAATGGACTTAGCAGCAGAAAAGTCGACGCTAAGAGACTTCCCAAACAGTCTACTGTGTGTTAGAGATAATTCTCTTCATGTCATAGGTTCTACCTGGTTAAAGTTTACTATAGGTAATAAAACATTGATACACCCGGTAACAGTGGTAAATCTCCCCTATGACCGATTGATTTTGGATATAGATTTACTCAGAATATTAGTACAGAATAAAGCACATCGCTAATCCTAAAATGATCCTGTAGCATTCTCCACAACACAGATGGATGCATAATGTGGATGGCGAATCAGAGAGTCATAATACTATTGCAAAGTATTTGCTATCTATTTCCATCAGAAATAAAACAAACTGTTTCTTGTGTTAGATGAGCCTCATTACCAGGTTTATGTGGGCAATGATATCATACATCGCTTTGCTATGCATTTGGACCTGATTAATTCTAATTTTTGGTCCAGGTTCAAAAGCGATCCATGTGAATTTCAGGATGAGGATGAAGCCATGAAATCCACACAGTTCTTGCCATATGCAGTCAGCATTTAAGTTCCTGGAGATGTAACCATTCCGCATGGGAGTAGTAACTTTCTTCTACCTAGCTAGGTATCATAGTAACACCCATACCAATGGTAAGTTTCCGTCAACACCCTATTTATGTTGGTATAAACAACATAGCACCTCATAATATTATCTTATCCAAAGGTACTGTTTGGCATTGGATTCAGAATATTATTCTTGTTGGTTCCAAAATCAGGTTATAGGTACCCTGAAGAATACCTGACAGAAGAACAAATAGTGGAAAAAAACGTTTAATTCTATTCCAGAAGGTTTATTCACTATCCAATCTGTCTATCCTTTCAGTATAGGTGAAGGTTCGTGCAGGATTGAAGAATCCTCCATCGTCTTTGACCACCTAATCGATGAGCAGGAGTCACAAGAATATCATGAACAAAAGGAAAACATCAATCCACCTGGTGGGATCTAACCTCTAAACTTTTCCTGGATTTTAGGAAAGGGTGGAAGAACAGATATCCATGGCTGATGCGTGCACTAATGACAGTGATTGCCAACAGCTAAGGGAAATCCTAATGGTGTTCCAAGAGATCTTTGCCAAATATTCTTATGATTGTGGGTTTACTAACCTTCATGTCACTAGAATCCAGACTGATTCCAGTCTACCACCCGTCTGTACCAATCAATTTAGACTTTTATTAGCGTTCTATGACGCCCTACAGGATATAATTCGGAATGCAAGGATCCAAAATATTCACTGCCCTAGATTGTGCCCAAGGAGACTGGACTATTCCAGTACACAAGGAAGACCAATACAAGTTGGCCTTTACATTTGGAAAACAGCAGTATACTTGGACCCGGATGCCTTTTGGTTACATAAATTCTGGTCATGAATTTGCTGTGTTCATGCATAACGTTATGCCTGATGCACTCGAAAGGGGAACCTATCATGTGTATGATATTTTACGCAAAAGCACTTCTTTGGATTAACATATTCTTGAAATCAGACACGTTCTTAATCAATTAAGAGGAGTTAAACTTTCATTACAGAAAGCCCAATGGTGTCATACCAAGGTCAACTTCCTCGGACACTGAAGGGTTGAGTCCACAGAAGAAGAAAGTTGAAGCTGTTCTGAATGTTAAAACTCCCACCAATGTCAAGGAATTAAGATCGTTCCGAGGAATGATCAATTACCCCCATAAGTTTATTGATACCTATGCAGAAATAACAAAACTTCTTTTACAGCTGCATAAGAAAGACGTGAGTTGGAACTGGGGGGGAACCCAGGACAAAGCCATAGATGAGTTGAGGAGAAGACTCACTCAGGTACCCTGTTATAGGATACATGACAGTAATCTTTCTAACAGTCCAGTTGCCCAGGAATTAGTAGATCTACATGATTGTGCTGCTTTACCTCTGGATGATAACTTTACCTGAGATGATTTCCTCGAGGAACAATTACTTTCTCCTTATAAAACTTATGACGAGGAATATTGACGACCACTATCATGCGTATACATACATGTGTTCATATCATACCACCGTTGATAATGAATGGAGATTGGTAGCTTGTATTGAAATCACCTGAGTAGGTGATTATCCAAATATATCTGTAGGATACAGCATTGGTCCTAAAAGTAGTCAGATAGCTGAACTCTGTGCAGTTTATAAGACCATCCAAATGGCAATTTAATTTGGAATATGGTATAAAATAATTTGTAATCATAACCGATTCTATGTGCGCAACAGTTTTGTCGAATATCTGCCTAGCTGGAAACTTAACCAAATTCTGAGAAGTAACAATAAACCTGTGAAACATGGTAAGCTGTTTTGTAAGATTGATGAACTGGTAAACAAACATGGTTTAACCATTTACTGGAAGAAACCCAAAGGTCATTCTTAGATACAAAGTATCGATAAAAAAGGTAATGATTTGGCTGATTTGTTAGCAAAACAGGCAGCCATCAATGGAGAACTTTTTAACATTGATGATCTTACTGGATCAATTCATATTGAAGCCATAACTAGACAGCAAGCTAGAAATGAAATGGACCTTAATATTGCACAACAGAGTCAAGAATTTCCCAATGAGGATCTAATCACTAGTCAAACGAACAATCCCGCTATTAGTCAGTTTTATGAGTATCTAAAAGATCCTATTGCCAATCCTGTCACTGATTATGATTGTAAAAATAATGAAGACTTGCGAATATTGATGAAATATAAAGACCAATTCAATTTGATGGATGGGTTGCTGATCAGAACATCCAAATATGGCATACAACAATGTGTAGTTCCTACCGCTTTTAGAGGTTTAATGTTGCAACATGCACATGATGAACCTACTTCTGGTCATCATGGGGGTAAGATCACCTATGAGCACTGTGTCATTTTGCCTACTGTGCAAACTTATTGTCGAGGATGTTTGATTTGTCCGCAATTCAAACCTCATGCTCCAACCCATCGTGCATCACTTCAGAAACGGGAAATGTCTTTACCTTGGTCTGACATACAAATCGATTTCATATGACCTGTAACTAGATCCTTAAGAGGTAACAAGTACCATATTGGCTTGAATATAGGCCGCAACCGAATATAGGCCGCACCCTAAAGGTTTGTATTAGATATGCTGCCACTCTGCCCCCCGAGATATGCTGCACTCTGTCCCCCCCCGATATATGCTGCCACTCTGTCCTCCCCCCCTCGAATTGCTGCCACTCTGCCCTCCCCCCTTGAGATATGCTGCCACTCTGCCCACCCCTGACTTACCAGAGCAGACTCCCGGGTGTCTTGCGGGGCCGGAGGGGGACATCTACGCAATAGGCGTATACAACTCCCGGTGCCGGCACTCAGTGGAAGCGTAGATGTCCCCCGCCGGCCCCGCAAGACACCCGGGAGTCTGCTCTGGTAAGTCTTGGGGGCAGAGGTAAAATGCATCGTGCGGACGTGCTCAGCTGAATTCAGGCGGGACTTTCGACAGTTTACCTCAGAGAGGAGCTGTCTTTCTCTGAGGCAACACTGTTTATCTTCCCTCAGAATTGTTTTATTCTGTTGTGGTTTTCATAATAACACTTGCTAGTGTTTACATTTCATTGCTCTGTTACTTTACTGTTCAGTCAAGCAAGTACGGCACACAAGGAACTTTCCAAAAATGTTCTTTCTGACGCTGGCCCTTCTGGGTCGGCAAGTGGGGCAGACTCCTTGCAAGAAGACCATTTTCAGGCCATTTTAGATGGCTCTGTTAACAAGTCAATATCCTCAGCCATACTTGCTGCAAAGTTAGTGGCTGATGCCATAGCACAAAATGATGCTCGCAGAGCTGCCTTGCCAACTACCCCTTCAGACCATTTCTGGTCAGCTGAAGACTCCAGTCGCCAGCTGGCAAAAGGGCTTGCAGGTCAGGTAAAAAAGACGCTCAAAAAAGACGCAAATGCTCTGAAAAATCCCCCTCGTCTTATAATCGAGGTCGTCTTCTAATCAGACCTCAAAAAAAAAATTCTGCTGGGGCCACGCTGCTTACCGGGCTTTGGTCGCGAGCAGCGTCTCCTCTGCAGCAGAAGAACAGGAAGCTTGCAGCTTCCTCACATAACACTGCCTCCCCCTCCCTTCTCTGGGGGCGGGGCCAGAGAAGTTGCTCACGCCAGCCGGGCCCCTGCAGAAGTCTGCGAGTGGTAGATCTGCAGTTCAGGTAAGGGGGTGGGGGAGGGTTTTTGATGTGTAATTGATGTGTGATTAATGTGTGATTAATGTGTGATTAATGTGTGATTAATGAAATGAATGAATATTTAAATGTTTGTGAATGAGTGTGTGTATGATAGCATGGATGTGTAAGGGGGTGGTGGTAGCATGGCATAGGGAGGCTGTAATCACACTACTATCATCCCCAGGTTCCAGCATGTACTGGCTGCCTTGGCTTGATAGGAGTGTGATTGCTGTTAGCAGTTTTATATATATATAATAGTCCAAAAATAAAGTCCAAAAATTGTTGCCGGTAACTATTTTTGGACTTTATATTATTTACTGCTACAGCTATTTGGCACCGGGCAGAAACTTGGCATTTGGAGTGCAATTGTTAAT